>CAMXCT020003321.1:0-13994 GCA_947184155.2 Cladocopium goreaui
CAAAAGCGTTCATGTTCCTCTGCCACAAAGCAACTGCACCTTCATCGCCTGTCATCTGAAGCACTGCACCTTGAACATAGTCTTGGGCAGGGGCGGGGGGGGACAAAAGCGTTCATGTTCCTCTGCACACAAAAGCACTGCACCTTGATCGCCTGTCATCTGAAGCACTGCACCATGAAAGAGATGAGTTGAGATGAGTTGAGTGAGATGAGTTGAGTGGCAGTTGGGTGAGGTGAGTTAAGTCAGATGAGTTGAATGAAGTTGAGTGAGGAACGCTGAGTGAGATGAGTTGAGTGAGTTCAGTTGTGTGAGATGAATTGAAAGAGTTGAGTTGTGTGAAATGAGTTGGGTCCAAGCGCACGCCGGCAGTCCCCATAGCACGCAGAAGCAGCTCCAGGAGCACCACGTGCTGCTGCCTGCAGAAAGTCAAACTCTCGCGCCTGCCACACGAGAGCAACTCCAGCAGCCCGTGCTGAGCCTGCTACACGAAAGCAGCTCCACCAAATGCTACACGAAAGCAGCTCTTGAGTGAGTTGAGTTGTGTGAGATGAGTTGTGTGAGTTGTGAAATGAAAGGAGTTGTGTGAGATGAGTTCTGTGAGTTGTGAGATAAGTTGTGTGAAAGAACTTGGGTGAAGTTCAGCGAGAGGACACGAAAGCAGCTCCACCAAATGCCACACGAAAGCAGCTCTTGAGTGAGTTGAGTTGTGTGAGATGAGTTGAGTGATATGAGTTGTGTGAGTTGAGTTGTGAGAGATGAGTTGTGTGAGATGAGTTATGTAAGTTGTGAGAGGAGAGGAGTTGTGTGAGATGAGTTGTGTGCGTTGTGTGAGAGAACTTGGGTGAAGTTGAGTGAGAGGAGGAACAACGGAGGAGGAGAAGGAGGAGAAGGCGCGGAATGCAAGCCTAAAAACAAAAAACCCACACAGAGATGTGAGGAAAAAACCCACACAGTGATGAGTTGTGTGATGATGTAAAGAAAAAACAGCAACAAGAAGAATCATGTTACAGAGATACAATGACAAAATCACACAAGAGTAACGTGCACAGACGACCAACTTCTGACGTGCACAAGCGACCCACTTTTGACATGCACAGACGACCCCTGAACCGCATATCTCCCCATCTTTTGGTAGGGTGAAGCCAAGTGGCCCATTGTTGGTTGGTGAAATTTTCCCTTTCCATCAGGGCATAAAACAAGCAATTGACGTTGACGTTGGATGATGTTCCTTGAAAACATATGCCTAATCATCCAAATCATTCATGGTTGACATGACTATATATCATTATATATCCATATTATCCGACGCTGTCCCCATCTTTGTTTGGTTCTTGCAGTTTATTATTTGCTGGGCTCCCCTATTTCCATCCATTTCCTTTCCATTTCCATGACTATGTAGTTGATCTGTGGTCCCTAATGTCTTCAGTGCTGACCCATGGGTCATATATAGTCACCATCCCCAATAGTTGCAGCTTCTGGCTTTTCATCTCTATATGGATTATGGATTCATACTATGGTTTGTATACGTTCCCTTCAAGGATATATGTATCATGTTACGGGCATTGTTTATTCACTAATCTATACGGTTCTGTACCACATCAACATTTCAAAGCTGGTTCCCCCCAGGTATAAGTGGGTTTATACCCCTATCTCTCTATAGATAATGTCTACCATAAACTCTGCTTATGTTGTCTACTTTTTAACCAACTTGGCGATTCCGAACGGGGCCTCCAGCAACACGAATCCCATCCTCCGTTCATCCCGTCCCCTACATCCACCATGGTTTCTGGAAGGTGCGTGTAATACTGTGTATAGTTGAACCGGGGAAGGGATTATTGATGGCGTAATAACATGCAATAACAATGATTTAACATAGCAGCAAAGATTAATAATGCCATCACAGTAATAAGTACGTTTCTTTCTTTCTGGGCGATTTGAAGCTCAGCTGCTCGCCAACGTGACACTTGGAATTCCGATGCAATCTTACTTGGGCCTTTGCATGTCTCTGAGGCACAGACCTTGCAATAAATAAACATAAAAAGGAAATAAATCAAAAAAACAAACAAATAGATAAAAACACATAAAAAGAAAAACAAAATACCTGCAAAGAACCATGCAAGTGTGAAACACTTGGCTATAGAAAAACAGTCTCTCTCACGCTACCATGCGTCGCCGTCTCCTCCCGTACTTTGAAAAGCTGCGCCTTCCTGCTCAGGCTGGTTGTGTTCCCAACATTGGAATTGACGCAGCGCAGTTGCTTTTGCAGTCTTACGCGGCCTGGGCTAAATCTTGTGGTCGTCCTTTCTTGGTTTTGTTTTTGGACATTGCTTCAGCCTACTATGCGGCCTTGCGTCCTTTCGTTTGTAGGGGACCCCTACACATGATTTGCAAATCCCCCAATTGTTTCGTGACAACGGGTGGAGCCCAAACATGCTGCATGAGTTCGTGGCTGCGTTGCATGAAGCTGACGCCCTGACACAAGCAGATGTTCCTGCACATATGAAGTGCCAGATTCGGTCAGCGCTTTTTGGTACTTGGTTCACGCTTCGTCGGCAAACAGCAGCCCTCACTGCCACATCTCAAGGCACCCGCCCAGGGGATCCTCTGGCTGACCTCCTGTTTGGTTTTTTGAGTGCCCGTTTCAGTCGGATGGTTGTTGAGTCTTATATGTATGTATACGGTCTGTGCGCATTCCTTCCTCCCCCTTGAAAGGGGGTCGGCGGCACCAGGGCGTTAGCCCATTTATATGAAGATGTGTAGATATGAGGATGAGATGTGTAGATGTGAAGATGGGAAGATGTGAAGATGAGATGTGAACATGTGAAGGTGCGAAGATGTGAAGATATGAAGATGTATAGCAGACCTCCACTATTAGAAGAACCCTTCGCTCAGACGCTCTCGGGAAAAATGTTGGGTAACGCTTCTCTCGTCGTATCCGCCGTCTGTCTGAATTGACATGTTACGGGGTACTCAGATTAATGATTAATGATCAATGTGTTCATATATTTGTCCTGCCGCGGAACTTTCGCAGCAACCATTTTGGGCAAGACCTGGCGCGGATCTTTCACAGCTGTGGGTTTTAGCTGTCGCGAAAGCATGTTACTTTAGAGACGTGATCCGGAGAGAGGTCTGCAGAGTTGGTTTCGACCAGCGAAACCCGAAACCCGAAACCCGAAACCGACTCTGAAGAGGACCGATCGAAACCCGAAAGCCGAAACCCGAAACCCGAAACCGACTCTGAAGACTTACCTTCCCCAGGGCCGATCGAAACCCGAAACCCGAAACCCGAAACCTGAAACCGACTCTGAAGACTTACCTTCCCCAGGACCGATCGAAACCCGAAACCCGAAACCCGAAATTCGAAACCCGAAACCCGAAACCGACTCTGAAGACTTAACTTCAGGGCCGATCGAAACCCGAAAACCCGAAACCGGAAACCGACTCTGAAGACTTACCTTCCCCAGGACCGATCGAAACCCGAAACCCGAAACCGACTCTGAAGACTTAACTTCCCCAGGGCCGATCGAAACCCGAAACCCGAAACCGACAGCGAAAGTGGGTTTCAATCGACGAAACCCGAAAACCGAAACCCGAAACCCGAAACCGACAGCGAAAGTTGGTTTCAAGCGACGAAACCCGAAACCCGAAACCGACTCGAATCCGACTTTTGGGTGGCTCTCCGGATCGGAACTCTTACTTTAACATCCCTTCAAACTCATCTCTTTGTGGGTTTTGGCGCTTGCTCATTTTCTGCTCCGCTTGACCAGGGGCACCAGGATGCCATGTCACAGAAAAAAAAGCGTTTCTTTTTGAGAACGCCAGACAACCTGAATCATTAGCATGACACAATTTCGATAACTTTCATCTTGTTGTCGCGGCCTCCCACTTTCAAATTTTCAATGAGGAGTGGTAAAGTCGAATTTGGCGTGACATTGAAGCCTGCAACTCCTTGAAAACCTGGCTGCAACAAGTTCCGGCCAGCATCTGAGAAAAAGGTTTCTGACTGCGACACTTTGGCAGCGCTGGCCCATAGACCTGGAATTGTCACATTCCTACCATTCAAAAAAATTAACTCCTCAAGTATGTAAAGGTGAATGTAGGGCTCTGCCGGAAACACAGCTCGACCTGCATTAAAGACCCAGGTTCCGTTGAAATCCATCCTGGTTTTCCAGGGCGGTCTTCGTACAAGGTCCAATTTCCTTTGAGAATCTTCGGCTGAACTGTCGATGAATGGACAGCCGAAAGGACAGAGCATGGGTACATGCAGCGAGGGAACCTGTTGCGGTACTTCGCTGGGTGCAATGCTTTACTAAAATCCCGCTTCAGATCCATGTCTTCCACTTTCATATTCAACATGTGGTCCCAAACCTTCCCCAAGCTGAAGGCCAGCATGTCTGCAACTGCCTGATGGGTTTGGTATGTTGGGTGTGCATGCCTGGCTGTCCAGAGCTGTGGAACTGCTTCGACGGCCCTTGCAAAATCCAAGTAAGGGACGCCATAAAAATTCAGCACTTGCCGGTGCGCCTGCGCACTGGCAATGCACGGGGGGCAGCCTGCCTCTATTGCAAGAACAGCACTGCTGGGTGCAAGCTGGCACAAAGATCTAAGAAATTCTTCAAAAGCTACAGAGATGGTAAGGTGAAAGAAAGTCCATGTCGCTATGCTGGGAACCGCTTGCCTTGCTCAACCGGTGGTTCTCATTATACGCATCGTTCACCAATGTATCGACCGAAATGAGGTCCACATCGCTGAAATTGTACAATCCAATCCCCCCCAGAATGACTGCTGACGGGCTGCCACCTTGCGCTTTATTCTGCAAATCAATGGCGGCCAGTGTTGGACCCGCGCCGGCCAAGCGCATTCAGCTTCTGGGCCGTGTCGAATTGGATTATTTCGCCAGCACTGTGCACCACGTGTGAATGAACCTCCAAACACCTAACAGTGGTCTGACAAAACCCAGCAAAGGGGCCATGCTTGGGGGTTGCCACCCTCATGCTTGTGACGCTTCTTTTGAAATTGAATGTATACCACACTTGCCTCACTCGACCTGAACATATGCAATTGAAAAAACACTGCAAGAACAATTGCGCTTACTTCTCATGTTTCACAATTTTCTTTTGCGGGCGCCAAAGGATGTCTTGGCTTTCAAAGGAAAGTTCGGAGAGAAACTTCCGTGGGACTAACGTTCAGAAACATTAACAAAATCTTTGCGAATCGTGGCAGGGCACCCCTTCGATCCAAAATTTTGGCCACTGAACTACTAGGTCAACGACCATTTCGCGGCCGTGGGAAAAATGCTCATGATGTGAATAGAAAATCAGCACGCCGCTATAGCGAAACAATGATTTTGCACATCCGGCATGTGAAAATGCATCATCGTCGTTTCAGAAAACTACTTGTTTTTTCATCATGATAATGAACATCATCTTCATCATCATCATCATCATCACCATCATCATCTTCATCTTCATCTTCATCATCATCACCATCATCATCATCATCACATCGTCACCATCATCATCGTCATCATCATCATTATCATCATCATCATAAGCATCATCATCTTCAGCATCATCACTATCATCCCCAGGATCATATAGATCGTCAGCAGCTGCAGCGTCAGTTTCTTCCTTCAGCATCCAAAATGTGTGCCACTTACAAGGACTTTAACATGCCCCACCCCCCCCAACCCTTCATTACACGTAGAGCGCTAGAACCAAATCCAACATCTGTCCACGTACAAGGAACGTTAACATGCCCCACCCCACCCCAACCCTTCAGTAACGTAGCATCCAACATGTGTGCAACGTACAAGGAACGTTAACATGCCCCACCCCAACCCAACCCTTCAGTAACGTAGCATCCAACATGTGTGCCACTTACAAGGAACGTTAACATGCCCCACCCCACCCCAACCCTTCAGTAACGTAGCATCCAACATGTGTGCCACTTACAAGCAACGTTAACATGCCCCACCCCACCCCAACCCTTCAGTAACGTAGCATCCAACATGTGTGCCACTTACAAGGAACGTTAACATGCCCCACCCCACCCCAACCCTTCAAAAACGTTGAAAACGCAGAAAAAAACCACTTCGTGCCACGGCCGTGCAGTGGTCGGTGTCCAACTACTCACTTGCGCCCCCAAAATTTTCTCACTTGCGCCCCTTACTCACTTGCGCCCCCCTCGACTCACTTACGCCCCAAACTACTCGCTTGCGCCCCCCTCCCGACTCACTTGCGCCCCCTGGCCTTCCACAATGCCATCATCTAACATCTACCTCTTTATTTAAACTTTACCCCCCCTTGCCTTCCACAATGCCATGATCTAAAATCTAACTCTTTATTTAAACTTTTCCCACCCTTGCCTTCCACAATGCCATCATCTAAAATCTAACTCTTTATTTAAACTTCCCCCACTTGCCTTCCTCAATGCCATCATCTAAAATCTAACTCTTTATTTAAACTTTACCCCTTGCCTTCCACAATGCCATCATCTAAAATCTAACTCTTTTATTTAAACTTTACCCCCCCTTGCCTTCACATGCCATCAATCTAAAATCTAAACTCTTTATTAACCGTTCACCCCGCCTACCTACCACCCGCCCCCCTTGTAAGTCGGCCCTTCCACAAAATGCAATCATCTAAAATCTAACTCTTTTATTTAAACTCCCCCCCCCCCTTGCCTTCCACACTGCTTATTTAAACTTTCCTCCCCCTTGCCTTCCACAATGCCATGATCTAAAATCCGACTCTTGATTTAAGCTTCCCCCCCTTGCCTTCCACAATGCCATCATCTAAAATCTAACTCTTTATTTAAACTTTTCCCCCCTTGCCTTCCTCAATGCCATCCTCTAAAATCTAACTCTTTATTTAAACTTTTCCCCCCCTTGCCTTCCTCAATGCCATCATCTAAAATCTACCTCTTTATTTAAACTTCCCCCCCTTGCCTTCCACAATGCCATCATTTAATTCAACTCTTTATTTAAACTTTACCCCCACCCCCCCTTGCCTTCCACAATGCCATCATCTAAAATCTAACTCTTTATTTAAACTTTACCCCCCCCTTGCCTTCCACAATGCCATCATCTAAATTCTAACTCTTTATTTAAACTTTACTCCCCCTTGCCTTCCACAATGCCATCATCTAAAAGTAACTCTTTATTTAAACTTCCCCCCCCTTGCCTTCCACAATGCCATCATCTAAAATCTAACTCTTTATTTAAACTTTACCCCCCCCACAATGCCATCATCTAAAATCTAACTTTTTATTTAAACTTTAGCCCTCCTTGCCTTCCACAATGCCATCATCTAAAATCTAACTCTTTATTTAAACTTTACTCCCCCTTGCCTTCCACAATGCCATCATCTAAAATCTAACTCTTTATTTAAACTTTTCCCCCCCTTGCCTTCCACAATGCCATCATCTAAAATCTAGCTGTAGTAGTAGCTGTAGGAGTAGTAGTAGTAGTAGTAGTAGTAGTCGTAGTCGTAGTCGTAGTCGTAGTGGTAGTGGTAGTGGTAGTGGTAGTGGTAGTGGTGGTGGTGGTGGTACTAGTAGTAGTAGTAGTAGCAGCAGTAGTAGTAGTAGTAGCAGCAGTAGCAGTAGCAGTAGCAGTGGTAGTAGTGGTAGTAGTAGTAGTGGTACTAGTACTAGTACTAGTACTAGTAGAAGTCGTAGAAGTCGTAGAAGTCGTAGAAGTCGTAGAAGTCGTAAAAGTCGTAGAAGTCGTAGAAGTCGTAGAAGTCGTAGAAGTCGTAGAAGTCGTAGAAGTCGTAGAAGTCGTAGAAGTCGTAAAAGTCGTAGAAGTCGTAGAAGTCGTAGAAGCCGTAGAAGTAGAAGAAGCCGTAGAAGTAGTAGAAGTAGTAGAAGTAGTAGAAGTAGTAGAAGTAGTAGAAGTAGTAGAAGTAGTAGTAACTACTTTACCTTCTACGAGGGGCACAAGCGAGAACAAAACGGGGGCACAAGCGAGAAAATTTTGGGGGCACAAGCGATGCAGCGACCATTCAGGGCTCCACCCAAATCAAAACTGGCAGCTGAATTCATGGGCCCGACATGCAGAAAATGAATTAGCTAGGTAGCAGTGATCTCATGGTTGATCGCTATTTTCTTTAAAATTTCTGGACAAACTAAAACTATTGGAAACCGCCAGCACAGTTGCCAAGACACCATAATCTTCACCGATGCTCCACGGGCAAGCTTTTTCATCACTGGCACCAAACGTTTCCACTCACCCAACGGCATTTCTTGGAAGCGTGACACGTTGAAGTAGGAACCTGAAGCGCGCAGCCGACCCCAAAGACGCAGAGCTGAAGGATTCGCCCCCGACGTGACAATAAACCACTTGATTTTTTGAGTACCGCACTTTAAGACAAATCCATGGCTTGGTATCATTTTGGCTTTGCCATGTGGTGCCGGCTGCCTACAATAATCATAAAACCAACAACCAGCCAGTTCAATGGAAAAGCTACTTGCATGGCGGCCCCCGGCGCCAGCAACAACTCACCCGAATTGATTTCCATGAGCTACGACTTCAAGAATGACAGCAACTACAACAACTACAACTACAGCTACAAATACATCTAATTACAGTATTACTGCTTCAACAGCATCATCTACAGCTTTTTTTGCTTCGCGCAAGCCGCAGCTGCAGCTGAGTGCAGAATCCAAGTGTTAGCTATCTGCTTCGCAGAACGAAACTGAACTTGTGAACCTTGCAACACCATGATCTTTTTTTTGGGTCTGAATCACGGAATAGGAGGAAAAAAATCAAATTATCAAACAAGGGGGGAGGAACAGAAGCAAAAGGAGCAAAAGGGTGTGTAGACATCCATTATTTCTGAAGCCGGGCCGGGAATATGCCCGCTTTCGATGACGAAACTTTCGGTGACGAAGCTTTCGGTGATGAAAACTTTCGTTGACGAAGCTTTCGGTGATGAAACTTTCGGTGAAGAGGTGTGCGATGGAGTGTCAGGAAAAATGTTGAGTCTTTGCTGGGCCAATTCGTTTACTAAATTTCTTTGAAGAATGTTGTTGATGTCAAACTGATCTACGTGACCACTTTCTCTATAAGCATCTGCATAGGTTTCGATTAGCCTGTGAGCTCTGGGTTGCCTACTCGTCTTGCATGTTCAGTTCTACGTATGAGTGAATTAGAAACAGGACCTGACGCATGGGATCTTGTGGGCCTGATCGAATGATGTGTTCTAAGAGCTGAATTTTTTCCCGAGAGCGTCTGAGCGCAGGGTTCTTCCAATAGTGGGGGTCTGTATCTCATCTTCTCATCTTCACACCTTCTCATCTTCACATCTTCTCATCTTCACATCTTCTCTCACACCTTCTCATCTTCACATCTTCTCTCACACCTTCTCATCTTCACATCTTCTCTCACACCTTCTCATCTTCACATCTTCTCTCCCACCTTCTCATCTTCACATCTTCTCTCACACCTTCTCATCTTCACATCTTCTCTCCCACCTTCTCATCTTCACATCTTCTCTCCCACCTTCTCATCTTCACATCTTCTCTCACACCTTCTCATCTTCACATCTTCTCTCACACCCTCTCATCTTCCCATCTTCTCTCACACCTTCTCATCTTCACATCTTCTCTCACACCTTCTCATCTTCACATCTTCTCTCACACCTTCTCATCTTCACACCCTTCTCTCACACCTTCTCATCTTCACATCTTCTCTCACACCTTCTCATCTTCACATCTTCTCTCACACCTTCTCATCTTCACACCTTCTCTCACACCTTCTCATCTTCTCTCTTTCTCACTCTCTTTCTCACTCTCTCTCCTTTCTCTCTCTCCTTTCTCTCTCTCCTTTCTCTCTCCTTTCTCTCTCCTTTTTCTCTCTCTCGCCTTCTTTATCTTTCTCTCTTTAGGCCGAGGGTGGTACCGGCGGTGAGTCACGAAACGTCAACCCTTTCGCACGAAATGAGGGTCGATCGTCAAAAACTGAGGAAAAATTGCGATTTTACTTCAACCCTTTCGCACGAAAGTCAAAAACTGAGGAAAAATTGCGATTTTACTTGTGCCGGAGCAACCCTTTCGCACGAAATGAGGGTCGATCGTCAAAAACTGAGGAAAAATTGCGATTTTACTTGCCCCCGAGCAACCCTTTCGCACGAAATGAGGGTCGATCGTCAAAAACTGAGGAAAAATTGCGATTTTACTTGCCCCCGAGCAACCCTTTCGCACGAAATGAGGGTCGATCGTCAAAAACTGAGGAAAAATTGCGATTTTACTTGCCCCGGAGCAACCCTTTCGCACGAAATGAAGGTCGATCGGCAAAAACTGAGGTAAAATTGCGATTTTACTTGCCCCGGAGCAACCCTTTCGCACCAAATGAGGGTCGATCGTCACAAACTGAGGAAAAAATTGGTCGATTTTACTTGTGCCGGAGCAACGCCTTTCGCACGAACTGATGTCGATCGTCAAAAACTGAGGAAAATTTGATTTTTATACTTGTGTGTAAAGGAGTCTGTGTGTAAAAGCGTCTGTGTGTAAAAGCGTCTGTGTGTAAAAGTGTTTGTGTGTACAAGTGTTTGTGTGTAAAAGCCTCTGTGTGTAAAAGCGTCTGTGTGTCAAAGCGTCTGTGTGTAAAAGCGTCTGTGTGTAAAAGCGTCTGTGTGTAAAAGACTGTGTGCAAAAGCGTCTGTGTGTAAAAGCGTCTGTGTGTCAAAGCGTCTGTGTGTAAAAGCGTCTGTGTGTCAAAGCGTTTGTGTGTAAAAGTGTTTGTGTGTAAAAGCCTCTGTGTGTAAAAGCGTCTGTGTGTAAAAGCGTCTGTGTGTAAAAGCGTCTGTGTGTAAAAAGCGTCCGTGTGTAAAAGCGTCCGTGTGTAAAAGCGTCCGTGTGTAAAAGCGTCCGTGTGTAAAAGCGTCCGTGTGTAAAAGCGTCCGTGTGTAAAAGCGTCCGTGTGTAAAAGCGTCTGTGTGTAAAAGCGTCTGTGTGTAAAAGCGTCTGTGTGTAAAAGCGTCTGTGTGTAAAAGCGTCTGTGTGAAAGCGTCTGTGTGTAAAAGTCTCTGCGGGTAAAAGCCTCTGTGTGTAAAAGTCTCTGTGTGTGAAAGAGCCTGTGTGTAAAAAGCGTCTGTGTGTAAAAGCGTCTGTGTGTAAAAGCGTCTGTGTGTAAAAGGCTCTGTGTGTAAAAGCGTCTGTGTGTAAAAGCGTCTGTGTGTAAAAGAGCCTGTGTGTAAAAGTGTCTGTGTGTAAAAGCGTCTGTGTGTAAAAGCGTCTGTGTGTAAAAGCGTCTGTGTGTAAAAGTCTCTGCGGGTAAAAGCCTCTGTGTGTAAAAGTCTCTGTGTGTAAAAGCGTCTGTGTGTAAAAAGCGTCTGTGTGTAAAAGGCTCTGTGTGTAAAAGCGTCTGTGTGTAAAAGCGTCTGTGTGTAAAAGAGCCTATGTGTAAAAAGCGTTTGTGTGTAAAAGCGTCTGTGTGTAAAAGCGTCTGTGTGTAAAAGCGTGTGTGTGTAAAAGCTTCTGTGTGTAAAAGCTTCTGTGTGTAAAAGCGTCTGTGTGTAAAAGCGTCTGTGTGTAAAAGTGTTTGTGTAAAAGTGTTTGTGTGCAAAATCGTCTGTGTGTAAAAGCATCTGTGTGTAAGAGTCTCTGTGTGTAAAAGTCTCTGTGTGTAAAAGTCTCTGTGTGCAAAAGCGTCTGTGTGTAAAAGCGCTGTGTGTAAAAGGCTCTGTGTGTAAAAGCGTCTGTGTGTAAAAGTGTCTGTGTGTAAAAGAGCCTATGTGTAACAAGCGTCTGTGTGTAAAAGCGTCTGTGTGTAAAAGCGCCTGTGTGTAACAGCTTCTGTGTGTAAAAGCTTCTGTGTGTAAAAGCGTCTGTGTGTGTGTAAAAGTCTCTGTGTGTAAAAGTGTTTGTGTGTAAAAGTGTTTGTGTGCAAAATCGTCTGTGTGTAAAAGCGTCTGTGTGTAAAAGTCTCTGTGTGTACAAGTCTCTGTGTGTAAAAGTCTCTGTGTGCAAAAGCGTCTGTCTGTAAAAAGTTCTGTGTATGAAAAACTTTACAAAAATACGATGCAAACTATTGTCTTGTACTAGTCATATATTGTCTTGATACTACTCTTCTCGTCTGCCTATAATACATCTTTAATATAGTGTCTCCATACTAACAACAGAAGACTCTGCTCCTCTACGCTCTCGGGCCATCCGTCGTCTAGTTCTTTTCAACCATAATTTTGAGAATTCTACAGCTGTTACACCATAATGATTTTTTGACAAGTTCTTTTACCGATGCATTGGTCATTGTTCTGTCAACGCTTGTGGGTGGGATATGTAGAATTCTCCGATATCCTTTGATCTGAAAAGCATCTAATCTATGAAGTTCTGACTGGTTAAGTTGGATAGTTGCCAATGTTCCCAACCCATATAAAAACTTACTCAACTACAACTACAACTACAAACTACAACTACAGCTACAACTAATATTACCTTGCACTACACCACACCACACTACATCCAGCAGTTGTGGGTGAGGTGACCACTAAAACCACTCCACAAAGCACAACCACCTTTCGTTGCCATCCATGCATCACAACAACTCACCTTTCCTATAGTTTCCTATCTTTGAGACTTCCGCGACCGCCTTGTGCCGTACTACTGGCATTGTTTCTTTAAATTGTTTTGGCAAATTTGGGAAAAGGAGTCCCAAAACCATCCGACTTGTTTGTCATTTAATAATTTTAATATTGGGCACCACCACAGACCACGACTCTTGGGTGTCTCCAATTTTGAACAAAACCCGCGTTGCCCGCCATGATTTTCAGAAAGAAACCATTCTCCAGCTGCAGGTAGATTCCACGATCCGCATCGGGATCTGGCAGTCGGCACGGAGGGGCTATGTTTCCGGTGGCCGGCGGACGTCCATGCGACTTGCAGCCCAATGACGTTTGGGAAGCCCGAATTTCAGAGAACGCTTGTGCCAGATTGGAAAGGAATGGCATGCTCAAGCCATGGGGATAAATGAGAGAAAGCAAGATCAAGCCAAAGCACAGGATGACAAAGCAGAAACATGGCAAAATACGCAGGTGTGCAAATCTTTGTGCACTCCCCGACATCTATTGACTTGCTGTTCATCGGACATCACCCATTCTCTGGCAACACTCAGTTCCAAAAGCCACTCGTGCCCTGAATGATTGCTGAGCCTCGAGCTGAGTCTGCAGGCAGGTGCTCACTCACTTGATGCTACCCCCTATTCACATTGATCCATATTCAACGCAACAGAGATACATTGTTTTTTGGCAGTTAATGATTCTTTCTTTGGTGTTTGGCCTACTGGCTCAGGTTGCCAGAATGAGAACTCGCAATGACCAGGTCAAAAGTAAAGCTCCCAGTCAAATCCCAACCCTGCGGGTGCCAACACAGCAGCAACGGTGAAACGGATCAACAAATAACAATCTTGAGGTAAACCCCCACGTTCTGTTTTTCTGCCCTGATGTCGCTTCACGTCGCTTTCGGGCAACCGAAAGTCTTTGTCAGTTTCACGTAACTCTTCTATTTCTCTCCTGACTGAGTGAGTGGAGTGGAGTGGAGTGGAGTGGAGTGGAGTGGAGTGGAGTGGAGTGGAGTGGAGTGGAGTGGAGTGGAGTGGAGTGGAGTGGAGTGGAGTGGAGTGGAGTGGAGTGGAGTGGAGTGGAGTGGAGTGGAGTGGAGTGGAGTGGAGTGAGTGGAGTGAGTGGAGTGAGTGGAGTGAGTGCGTGGAGTGAGTGCGTGGAGTGAGTGCGTGGAGTGAGTGCGTGGAGTGAGTGCGTGGAGTGAGTGCGTGGAGTGAGTGCGTGGAGTGAGTGCGTGGAGTGAGTGCGTGGAGTGAGTGCGTGGAGTGAGTGCGTGGAGTGAGGGCGTCGAGTGAGGGCGTCGAGTGAGGGCGTCGAGTGAGGGCGTCGAGTGAGGGCGTCGAGTGAGCGCGTGGAGTGGAGAGGAGAGGAGTGGAGAGGAGTGGAGAGGAGTGGAGAGGAGTGGAGTGGAGAGGAGTGGAGAGGAGTGGAGTG
>CAMXCT020003321.1:14094-67606 GCA_947184155.2 Cladocopium goreaui
AAGGGAGAGTGAGTGAGTGAGGGAGGGAGGGAGTGAGTGAGTGAGGGAGTGAGGGAGTGAGGGAGTGAGGGAGTGAGGGAGTGAGGGAGTGAGGGAGTGAGGGAGTGAGGGAGTGAGGGAGTGCGTGAGTGAGTGAGTGAGTGAGTGAATGAGTGAGTGCGTGCGTGCGTGCGTGCGTGCGCGTGCGTGCGTGCGTGCGTGCGTGAGTGAGTGAGTGTGTGTGTGTGTGACACATCTGAATAGATGTAAAACTTCTTTGGTTTAGAGAGGATCTTGGATCTACTTATTGCTCATTTTTCTGCAGGGGACGACAGGGTCGCTGCATGGCTGTCGCCAACGAAGCTCCATGCAGTTGACTAGGATATGGAGTCTGATCAACTCCACGTACCTGCCTTTTTTCCGACATAGCAAGGGGCCAAGCTCAGAACCACAGATACAATGATTTTATTTCTTCACGGTTGCCACAATCTGTATTTTCGCCGAAACCATGTCGCCGATGTATTTTGATTATTTCGCCGAAACCATGTCGCCGATGTATTCTTTGATTATTCTGGAAAACCATCGCCGAAACCTTGTTCACCATTGACATTATTCTTTGTATTATCAACATGCTGGTCTTATCAAACTTTGTGGAATCTGGTTTGAACTCTGTTTGACAACATTGGATGCTCTACATCGTTTTCGAGAAGTACTACAAGGGGCTCTACTGTAAGTCTAATGGCCTAGGCTGGTTTGCACGTTTCAGGACTCAGTTCCTGCCGGATCACTATAATGATCCTTTCTTGTCTAGTGTGATTTCGATGGTGGCTCCGACATGGTGCCATGGAGCCATTGGAGGCAACCCTTTTCAGGGTGAATGATGACTGTCCTGACTTCCGAATTCACACATTTTAATTTGGTAATTCATCTAAGTAAATTGCAACAGCTGGCCTTACCGTTTTCCAGCCTTTTTAGGGTTGTCCTGCTGGTCCGTTGGTCCCAGGGTTCCTCGCCGAAATGCCTGTCTATCAGAGTGAAGCCGTTGAAAAAATCAGAAATCTCGTTTTTTCGCTGCAGCTTTAGTGAGCGAAGTGACATGTGCATTACTACATGACACAGATCAGGCAGGTACACGCTTTCAGGTGTGGTCCTCTTTGCTTTTTGTGGTGTTCTGGTGAGGTACAACATGTTGTGCACTTAATTCGATGGAACTTGTTCAGCTGTTATATGCCCTCGTGGCTGACCTGACTACCGTCCCGGCAAGGGAATAACGCACGACTCTTGGGCATTTAGGAACTGAGTCCTGCTTGGAACGTTATTTCATCATTCGACCAATTTTCTCCCTTCAACTCGAGCTATGTTTCCGTGGACTTCCTCTTCGACATCATGGCCACCTTCTTCGACTTCCCCAGCTACGGCACCAACTTGGCCACCATCTCCACATCCGACAGCGACTCCAACACGTCCACCCTTTGTGTGGTCTACAACATCACCACCACCTCCTACACATCCAGTACCTCATCCGGGATATCAAGTTGATCCACAACATTATTCAATGACCCCATCATCCATGCCAGCTGCGTCCTCAGCTCCAGCTGATCACCTTTTTGGACATCCATCTGCCTTACATTCCTCGTGGCCTCCTACGACTTCGTTACCGCCTACAACCAGCTCGACATCGCCACCAACTTTCTCGTCCCTTGCAAGCTCACCTCCCGCGATACCACCTCAACATCATATCTTCCCACCGACATCTTCAGCGTCTCGCCTTGAAGTTCCGACTTTCCCGACACCGACAACAAACCTTGTGGCCCACACCGGACCATCCTTCTCCACTTCATGCCCACCTGTTCCCGTTCCGGTACACGAATCACATTGCCCACCTACGTCTCCAACAATGCCGAGCACACCTGCTACATTACCTCTCCATCCACCTCAACCTACGCCTCCGACTACAACGACACAATCTTCGGCACATCCTAAACACACAGCTGTCAAAGCCGCCCCGAAGGTTCGCACTGAGAAACGACCAGAAAGACCACGTCGTTCACCTTTGACTACCTCGACAACCAGTGCACCTCCAGCTCTTCCTGTTCCTCCTGCCGTTCAACAAGACTTGGCAAACGGAACAACGGAGACACGCCAAGGTACAGTAATAAGTACATACATATATATAAATTATAAATGATATTATATAAATGATACTAATAACTCTTCAGGGGAAAAACCACCACTTCTCCCAGCACTTCTGTTTTTTTCCCCCTTTTTGTCCCAGCATCTTTCTGGGGCACCTCCTGTACCATGCCATAGAGCTCCGAGGTGGAGGCCTGGTAGAAACGGGTGGTCTTCTCCAGCCCCACGGTGCGGATCGCCTCGAGCAGTCGCAGGGTGCCCACGCCATCCGCCTGCGCGGTGTATTCGGGTTCCTCAAAGGAGACCTTCACGTGACCTGAGGCCGTGATCCAATGCGTTGAGTGTTAGAAAGTTACAACATGTTACAACCATAAAGATCCACTATATATAATACTTTAATGTTGTTAACATGGAAAAGTCTTGTTCCTAATCAATGAATTTTGTCATTACCATGGTAAGTTGTTGTGAACTGAAGTGGGATTTGGTGGATATGATTTATCCAAACTGAGAGCTGGTTGGTGGTTTAAACATGATTAAACATGGGGCAAAAACATGAGACAAATGATGGTAATTTTGAGCAACAAGTGCAAGATGAAACGAAGAAAGGCTGGGTGATGATCGAAGGAAGTTTAGAAGTCAAACTTCCGACAATATGGACAGATGAAAAGCAGACATGGGAAGAGTCAGCAAAGAGCAGAGAAGAAGGGAGAAGATCAAAAAAGAGAAAGTCTCAGAAGAAAGAAGATCCAGGTGCGCGAAAAGGTAGGAAAGTCGCGAAACACTATGTTTTTCCAATGATTTGTGGCTCCGGAGGGTCGAAAAGTAGGCTCGCTAAAGCGGCGGGTGCGGAGCCCGCTGGGCAGATGAGAGACACATTTCGAAGTCAAAATGTTTAAACACACCACATGTTCGGACCACTTTTGGAAGTTGAGATGTTGAAAAGTGCACGCCGTTATGGCGCGAAGCACATTTCGAAGTCAAAAGTGGAGAAAACTGAGGGGTTCGGAGCAGTTTTGGACGTTCAGATGTCGTTTTGCGTGGCAGGCGCACGGGATTGCGCACCTTGTCAAAAGTGAGCAAAGCGTTCGGGTTTTGTGGCATTTCCAAAAACGATGGCAGGCATGGGACATTTGAAGAGGATCTGCAAAGATGCATTTTCCGTGGCAGGCGCAGTACAAGAGACATGTTCATGAGAGATGTTAGGAGGTCCGGGCGCTGATTTCCTCAGAGAGTTTGCATTTTGGAGCATCAGATCTTCAGGTTTGCTGAGATGATTTTGCGTGACAGGTGCAGCATTTCGTATGACCCGTATTATTTTTCCGTGGCGGGCGCAGTAGTTTAGACAGGTGGGGTCCAAAAATCACAAAACGCATTGGTACGAGGCCGTCAGCTCTGCACTCAACTTTCCATTTCTGAAGGAAGTCTCGCAGAATTGCTTCGTTTTTGATGTTGTCAACTTAAAAAAAATGAGGAAGTCTCGCAGAATTGAATTGCTTCGTTTTTGACGTTGTCAAGTGCAAAAATTGAGGAAGTCTCGCAGAATTGTTTTCTTTTTGATGTTGTCAAGTTCAAAAAATTGAGGAAGTCTCGTAACATAGCTGCGTTGTCAAGCTTGCAGATAGACAGATAGACAGACAGACAGACAGATAGATAGGTAGACAATTGCAACTACAACAACTACAACTACCACTACACTACACGACTGCTACAACTACAAATATACTGCGCTACATTACACTACACTAATTACCCTACACTACGCTAATTACATCTAGTGA
Source organism: Cladocopium goreaui (assembly GCA_947184155.2). Lineage (NCBI taxonomy): Eukaryota > Dinophyceae > Suessiales > Symbiodiniaceae > Cladocopium > Cladocopium goreaui. The sequence goes on from CAMXCT020003321.1 coordinate 17,985, forward strand.
CACTACACTACACCGCACTACACTACACTACAACAACAGTTACAACAACAACTGCTACCACAACTACAACTACAATTACAACTACACTACTCGACTCTACACTAATTACACTGCAGCACACTGCAACTACAAACACAACTACAACTACACCCACACTACATTACACAACACTAGACTACACTGATTACATTGCATTACACTACAACTACAACCGCAGCTGCAACTGCAACTACAACTACAGCTACCACTACATTACACTACACTACACATACTACACTACACTACATTACACTACACTACACTAATTACACTGCACTACACTACAACTACACTACAACTACAACTGCCACTACCACTACACTACACTGCACTACACTGCACTACATTACACTACACTACACTACACTACACATACTACACTACACTAATTACACTGCACTACAACTACAACTACAACTACACTTCACTACACTAATTACACTACATTACAGCTACAGCTCCGCGACACTACACTACAACTACAGCTACAACTGCAACTACAACTGCAATTGCTCTACACCACACTACATCCAGCAGTTGTGGCAAGGTGACCACTGCAACCATTGCAACCACTCCAAAAAACACAACTCCAACCACCTGTCGGTACATCAGTGGATTCGCTCTGCCATCCGTGATTCACAACAACCAACCTCTCCTATAGGTTTCCTATTTTTGAAACTTCCGCCACCGCCTTGTGCGGTACTATTGGTAAATGGATATAAATGGGCCAAAATGGGCAGAACGTTGAACATGGGATGTTTGTACCGCAAAATGGGGTAAGCCATGGCACGACATAAAACTCTGGGATTTAAAACAACTAAGAAGAGCACAAACAAGGATAATTAGGAAGAAGGACGGCCGTCAAACTGGAAGATCTGGAAGCAGGCTGCATTTGGGGAGCGTAACAAAGGATAGTTTGAGCTCCGAAGAAACTAGGTGGAGTGGGGTTGCCTACAGAAATCCCAACAGTTGGGAACTGAAACCATCGAAATTTGGTGTAAAACCGATAGCTATGGCAATGTGAACCAGTTGTAGAGTGAGTTTACTTGTTTTTTAAGGAAAACCATGTGATGTGTTTGTCTGAAAATACTGTACGCCAATGGTTTGGCTTATCATCTTTTTTTTCCGATTCAAGTGGCGCTTTTGCAGGGTATTCCGGCATTCCCCAATTTTTTGGACAGACCAATATTTCTTTATCATTGGGAATCCAAGTGACCGGAATCCCTGTGAACTAGTCATGTCCAACAATGAAATTGCTTTGGGAACCTTAACCCTTTGCGATGTCAGAGTTGGCCTTGCATCAAATGTAACAATGACCCCCAGCATTTTCTGGATACTGTTGAGAAAAAAATGAGTGATATATTGTAGATGTACAAAGCCACGAACACGGATGCACAAAGAACATGAAGTAAAAACGCAACAACTATATTTATGTACATGCAGTCCATAAACATCGCTATGATTATCTGTTGTATATCGTGCACGATGCATCCCCTAGAAATCCCTAAGCATCACCAATTAATCGAGTTCCAAGTCACTTTGGGCTGCTAGGTTGTAGACTTCGTCTGGCTTCACCTCAGTTTTTATGGAAAAATACAAAACACGGATATATTGGGATAATGAGTACTGCAAGTGACTAAAATCTGTGGTTCCAAAATTGGGCCTTAAATTTTGACCGATGCCCATGTGCATCATATGCTGGGGCTTGCTCACCTTCGCCATGATGGACGCCAGGTTCGAAGAATCAACCAAGTCTCCATAGTGAAGATTCACCTGCCCACAAGACTGGCGATACAAGGGAGATTGAAGGAGATTTGCGCAAGGAAAAACATATGGAGATGTAAGGTGATGTAAGATGCAACATCATGTAAGATAATGTAACATGTCCAAGACGTTTTAACATAGTAAGATAATGCAAGATGATGTAAGATGATGTAAGATCATGTAAGATCACATAAGATGATTCAAATTAGATGATGTAAAACGATGCAAATATAATCGTATGCAGATGGGAGCATAAGTCTAGAAAAAAAACATTGGTTCTAAACATCCAATTGTAAACTTCCCCCTTGCCGAAGCTACCAAACATGTTGAATACACCAGTGATTCCAACGCCTTTTGTAGGCATACAGCATACAGGACTGAAACATTGATCCATAACAACCTTCCGCACCCTTGAGTTTCGAAGCTTGAGCCCTGATGCCATAAACATTTGCTTGTCGTCACCCAGCTAGATGTCCATCACAAGTAGATGATGGAGATGTATGAAAATCGTTGCTGGGGTGCTCAATCATGGATTCAGAGAATTCAATGTGACATCCTCAGTGAACCTGAAGTTGGTGAATGTTTGGCCTATGTGCTACCGATTCCTATATGTCCATCCACTAAAAATCGGAACCGCAGCAGTCCCATCACCGGGCACGCAGCTTCTGCGCCTTGTCGAATATATGATCAATGCGACTGGTGTTGAAACTGGAGGATCTACGGAGGATCCCATGCACTTCATAGCCTTGACTGAGTTGGAAGTGCTTGGTGGGAACCAAAATGGGGACCAAAATGGAAACCAAAATGGGGACCATTTAAATGACCAGACTAGGGATATATATAACATATCCCACTTAATAATGGGGATTTTGAAAAATGGGCCAAAAGGGTTTTGATCATACCCACAAGTAGATTTGAACGGACGCCAAAATGTCTACAGTCACTGTTGGGGTTACTCTCAGGATCTCTCAGGACTGCGGGAAAACAAAAACATGGAGTGATCAAGTTGGTTCAACTCACTTTCCCTTCCATGCATCACATCACCTCCCAGTCTCAGGCTCCAAGGCCGTTGGCTTTTTCCAAGCAACCCTTCTCCAAAAGGAACTCGGCTAAGTAGGACCCATCCTGCCCCGTGATACCTGTGATGAGCGCAGTTTTCCTCATCTCTGTTGTGCCCGCCGTCTGGGAACCAAGAGATTTGGCGACGACCGCTGCCACCGAAGCAGCACGGCGTCGCAAAACGGGTTTGGAGCTTGAGCCCAACTGGCAACAACTTGGATTTTGGGATTCCGAGGTAATGTGGTAGACCCAAAACCACAAACCATCCCCAAGATCACCAGAAATGGGTCTTCAGCATCAAACATTCAGGGTTTATGACATGGGTTTGACCATTAGTTCACTCGGTTTACATCCTCTTTTCACATGTTGGTCGTTCTGAGCAGCTCAAAAGTTGGGTACGAATGATACAAACGGACTCGTCATTGTCAGTCATGGTCAGTCTTTAATCATCCATTGATGGGGGTAAATAACCTGGAGTCAGTCGCACATGGTCGCTGATGAAGGCACTGCTGGTGCATTGATGTCGATGACCGGGTGAGTCCCTGGGCAAAGGCAAATACCTTCACATGCACATTTGCATAGATCAAATTCAGATCTATCTGAGTTCGCATATGGATTTTAATTGGAGGCACCTCCTTAAGAATTAAATGATTCTGCATAAATCATCCTAATTCACTCACCGAAAATACCTTAAAAAATTCATAAATTCCTCATCATATTCACTAACCATCATAATTCACTAAATAAATCAATATGGGAATACGTCCCCTCATCTTTACCATTTCAGTGGCGTCGTGCATGGTACCCTTAAGGTTGATGGTGTTGAAAAGACCACAGGTTTCCACCCCGGGTTTCCGAGCACCTGCTACGCGAAGACCGTCCAGGTGAATATTACCTACAGGTCAGCCCAAAGCGGTCAACTGCTTGGTGTGAGGATGGATTCCCATAGTGGATTAGAATTGATTGTGAAGATCCAAGAAGTGGATCATGGGACCATTTTCGTGGCAAAAACATGTCAATATATGCAAATATCTGCATGTTGTCTCTCAAATTATATAATCCACTGTGACAATCCCACTGAAATCACTTAGAACAGCCAACAGAACATGAATCAACCATCATTTGGAGTTATATTCTGACACTTGAAGGGGAACCCACATCTTTGTTCCCCCTATTGTCAATATAACCAACAAACCGACTATGTCCGTTTTGAATCACCCTTTTGCAGCTGAAATATCCCTATGTTTGATTCTTGAAATCACCATTTTTCATATGTATTTAGCCATCAACCAACCGTGATTTCTGGTTGAAATCATTATTCTAAAATTTAAGTCCTGGATTTTCTTTGTTCATGCCTACCACTCACATCGTTTCTGAATCGTGTCACATTCCGATTGGTGCAGCCTAAATCCCGATTTCTGGCTGGTTCATGCATATGTATACTAGGACGTACGAACTAAGTAGGGTTGGTTCATGGTAAGATGCGGGCATTCAACTTCTTCACGAAGCTCTCCACAAATCCTACATTCAGTCACCACCCTTCATGCATTTTTGTTACAGGTAAAAGTCATCCGTAACTCGGAAGATTGCTTCCCAACTTCCTTTGATAATATAAAAAACATAGTAGTACAATACAATATAATAAAAAAATATATGTATATATGTATGTATATATATATACATACAACAAATACTGTAAACATATACAAAGTTCCTTTATTATGTATATAAATATATATGTCTAAAAAATACGATCTAATGTCAGTAAAGCAATAAACCACCCATATCCATCCATATTTTGATGTTTTACACCACCAATTTATGGTAAAATTGGGGATGGTTTACTACTGCTTCACTAATAATAATTACATTATCACACACACACACATATATATATTATATAACTTGAGATCGGGGCTTCAGGCTGCACACCGTGGAGCACACCTCTTTCTCATGATGCTGCTAGCTCCTCACAAAGGATCAATGTTGCAGCCAATACTGACAGCTCAGGCACCACTCGAACCTTTGGGATGGACTCATCTCCTACGTGGGCCTCTGCAGTTTTTGACCTCCTCAACCGTGAAGGCCAAGTGGAAGACGAAGAAGAAGGCCCAGTAGTCTTCGTGACGTCTTACTACATCAGCCATGCTCATCATCGATTCCATGATCAGCCAAGAGTTCTGCGTTTTGACATGGAGTTCCTTGAATGGGATCGAGAAGTGCGATTCATGTGGGAAGACCTGGTGGACCAATCGGCTCCATTAGATGTGGTTTTCATTCGACCTGAACCACCTCATGCAGCATTCAGAGGGACGGCGGCCACGGTGATCGTGCACCAACATTTTGACGCCACTCGGTCAGCCTGTCTCATCCCCACTGTTCACATCATGGATCCTGACACTTATTTTCGTGAAAGTGCACGTTCAGTCGAACTACGTCTTCAGCCTGCACGAGTTCTACAACTTGCAGAGGTTGACCAGATATGTGCCCAGCGACGACAAGACGGAGCAGGACCATGTACCATTCATATTGGCCATCATATACAAGATCCACAACAAGATGTTGCCACCTTTCATGGCCTTGGCATTCAGGTTCGTGTTCCGCCAAGACTGACGCAACAAGAAGCGGAGCAAAACCTTGTCGGCAGATTGCAACGCCATCGTCGTCATCGACAAGCTCACATATGGGATCCACATTCAAGTGATCATGAACCAGAACAAGATCACCCCACTGCCAACAACCTGGACGAAGCACCGGAAGATGTAACATGGTTCATGGCTCGACGACCAGTGGCAACTCGCAGTATGCAGCAATCTGCGACATCATCAGCCTCTACATCCCCTACAGGGACATCACATCACAATCATCCTTTGTGTCTGAGGACATGAGAAGGGCTGTAGTATTTACAATTGATGGAAGAGCTCTTTCAGTCATGCTTTCTTGGACTGATGCACGAGAACACCATTCAATCGTCGCCATGGCCTCTGGGATTGAACCAGCCACTGTGGCACGACTACATTTTGTTGCCCATCGCCCAAGTGATTTAGCCCGCGTTGGATTGCAATGTTTCATGCTCCAGACCACTCATGAACCCAGACCCTCAGCTTTCCTACGTTTGGCGCTGATTGACATGGAGATCTTTGAAACTCAGTCTCTTCAGCCATTTGCGCTTCGCCGTCTTGCCAAGTGGATGCCGAAGACCACCAATCGAAGGTCTATCTTCAAACTGATGGATCTGGAAACACAATATCAGGCACATGAAGAACGTTGCTTTCTTTGGCACAACCATGTCACAATTGAAACCACTCAGACAATGCCTCTACAGCTCGAAGATGGTGACTACATTCAGATTCATATTGGAGACAAACCACCATCTCTCAGCTGCAGTTCCGAGATTGACTCGGATGCTTCCGTTTCCAATGACGACAATGGACAACATTTTGAACAACCACAGGATTCTGAGAACACTGAGCTCTTCCAGACCCATCTCAAATCTGCAAGCAAGACGTGGCAGACCTTGGCACAACATCTTCGGATTGATGAATACAAGACTGCACCACAGCATGAGAGACCTGCACCAACCAGAATCGCCGCACAGGGCGACACACGTACTGCAGATCGGCCTGCTCGAAATGTGCGCATACATCCGGAAGATCAACGCTACTTAGAGCGACTCTTCAATGAAAACTCTTTGATTGAGTGCGAAGAGGAAGGCCCTATTGCATATTTGGAAACGTGGTACATTCACCACCAGATAGCACGATCATGTCCACATCCCAAAGCCGTACGCCTTCGCCATGACACCACAGATTGGATTGAGGACATTGTAGAACCCTGGATGAATGAAATTGATCACAATCTGGACATCACCATTCACGTGGTACGACCTCAACCACCGTGTACGAACATGGAATGTGTCTTAGCGCACCTGATTGTTGAACAGTCCTTTGCCACAGAGCACACAGTTGGACTCCTGACCATCCAAGAACCTCTGAGCCATGGCATTCACCTACAACATTGTGCCTTTTCCCTGCCGACTCTCATGAATCGTGCAATGGTTTTGCGACAAGTGGGACTTCAAGAACCTTGCCAGCAGAGGCTATGCAGTGTTCGCCTGGGACACATTCCTTTCGGCCTTGTGGACTGGGATGAGATTCCACGTGCAGCATGTTTGGTCATCCAAGTCCCTGCGAGATCAACAACACCACCTGCATCAGCGCACCATGACCGATTTGATGCTGTGGAGCTTATGCAACAATCAACAACACGATGGAACCGCCAGAGTAATCACAGGAACCATCCCGTTCAACATGGATTATCTATGCCATCATCAGGGAGCAGATGTGAAGGTTTTGCCTTCAATCCTGATGCCCCGGCTTTTGACCCAACGGCTCCCAACATTGCCACTGCGTCTGAAAATATTCAAGAGCTTCATTTCCATTGGATGAGATCAGCCCGCACTTGGGAGGGTGAGACTACGTCTTCTGCCATTGTATTGACCTGGTTTGTAGATCAATATCGACAAGGTTTACACATCTGCCTTCAACCAAGGCCTGTTCGCCTCCATGCGGATTTCCGCCAATGGACAGCACAACTTCGTAGTGCATGGCCGGACAGATCACTTCCAGGAGCACCAAGCATGATTCATGTGGTCTCACCTCCTCCTCCTCATCTACAGGCAGAAATTGCAGCTCATGTGATCATTGTGCAAAACCCGCAAGATAAACTGTCCACGGTCCTTCTCACTGGATATGACTCCTCCATCACAACGATTGGACCTTTCATGCAGATGGCGATCACCACTCATGAACATCTTGTCCTTGATCCAGTACTGATGCTAATAATAATAGGCTTGGGCGGAAGATGTCTACTCCCCAATGCTCCCATGACCTGCACGGCTTGGTACAATCAACATCCAGTTCTTCTTGGACAACCATTTCCAATCCGCGATGGCTATGGAATCATCCTCCAGCTTAGTCCACGACAGGCACAGCAGAGCACGTCGGGTGGAACAGTACTCAAAATGTATCGAAGTCAACAGAAGAAAGACACGGAAAAGCCAGCCCCTTGCGAGCGCCAAACAGCTGATACGGTGGCTCATGATCAGCGGCCGCATGAGGGTCTGGATATTTTCCCAGCAATTGGGCAGAAGCGGCTTCTAGATTGGAGTGATCCACGAGGACGCACCTTGGTCCAAGTGATTCACGCGTACCTTGAACCCAATGCCGTTCCTCCACCAACCCATTTGGAACTGAATGAGATCTATTCAGCCAGTGATGCAGAAGAAGAACTACGACTTTGGGGCTTTCACTACAGAGCTTTTCTTTGTGGAGAGCATGACATAGTCTTTGCTCATCCCCTTGAGGAACATGCAGATGCTTTCATTTATGTATATTGTGACACCAACACCAACACAGATGAACCGGTGTTCACACAACACGCCAAACATGCTCTTCAAGAACATCAGCACATGCGATTTCTTTACACGAAGGGCTTCCACAAAGCTGTTGTCCTGCAACAATAACTATGGACGCCACAACTCACATGCATCCATTTTGTTGATGTTCGTCCTGACCAAGTGATCAATCAGAGGGATCCTCGACCCAGAACTCCATGGCCTGCTGCTCAACCATGCCAACCAGCAAGCCGTAGTATGATTGACACCGACCATTTGGAACATCATGACAACACACGGTGCCAGATCAATTTTGATGTTGACGAGTTGCATGAGTTCCTCACTGCAGACAACACGAACATCCTATGGAAGGAATACCAACAGTTTGAACTACCTGAATTTATCCGAGCTGCACTCGACCAATGTCAACCTGTAGAAAGAGTTGATCGTTATGTGATCTTCACTGATGGTTCATCCCAAACATGCCACAAACACAAGCCTCCACTGTGGATCGCAGAGAATGACATCAGTGATTCATGGGCTTTTGCAGTCTTTGCAGAACAATATGGCACACATCCTGGTGAACTCTCGACCCTTGAATTCTTGGGATGGTCGTGTCAATCTATTCTGTATGACCTGACTGCTGAACATTCCATCGGTACCTCCAGAATTGGCTCTGATGCTTCGGAAACAGAAGCGCTGTTCTGGGCAGGACTATGGCGACTCAGTTGCAACAATGAGGTGCCCACTGTCTTTGTCAGCGACTCCAGGCTAGTCGGCGATCAAGCAGCGGGACGATGTGGCTCTACCATCAAACGATCAAAGACATGCCTTACTACAATTTGAGAGCGGTCTTCCAGGCACTTCATGCTGGACTTCCTGGACACGGATTGCGCGTTGAACACGTTCGCAGTCATGCAGGAGACCCTTTCAATGAACTGGTAGATTGGCTTGCCAAACGTGAACCTCACAAGAGCCAATACCTTCCAAGGCAGGCAGTCAACATGCAAACTTTTCAGTCAATCCTTAGACACCTCTGGATTACCACTGCCAAGACACCTGATGTGCCCTCCTTGACTTCAGAGGGATACGCAGTACCTCCGATTGAGCTTCCTCCGAATCAACCAAGCCCAACGCCACAAAGACTGAGAACTAGCAAGACTTTGCTTTTCAATATCAGTTTTGGCACAGCCAATGTCAGAACATTCTATCGCGGAGATGAAGGGCACCCTGGCAAACTACAATATGTCAGAGAACAATTTCAGGCTCATGGCCTTCATTTCCTTGGGCTCCAAGAGACCAGATGCGAGCAGGGCACGTCCTTCCAAAACCAAATCTACAGGATAGTCAGTGGACATGAAGGAGGTCATTTGGGAGTAGAACTGTGGGTGAGTCTAGATCAGCCATATGCTCATCGAGGCCGAGTTTCACGACATTTCAAACGATCCGATTTCGTTGTTGTGTCCCAATCTCCCAGACATCTGCTTGTTCATGTTCAAAACGAAGATCTTGATTTTTGGCTTCTCAGTGCTCACGCACCGCATGGGGGAACTCCCCAAGATTGCAGAGAAACCTGGTGGCATCACCTTTCTCAACTGGTGCATGACCATGTTCAACAAGGAGACTTGCTCACCATGATTGATGCCAATGCGAGATCAGGCTTTAATGACAAGATCCACGTCTTCGAGAAGGACGACATCACCAATGCCAACACTGGACTCTTTCGAGAGTTCCTTGCAGAACACAATATCTGTGTGCCCCTGCAACATCTACACTACATGAAGGAGAACACGCAACATGGCTTCATCCAAGTGAAGACTGTGAATATCGGATCGACTACGTCCTCGTCCCCACATCATGGCATGCTTCCTGTACCAAGTCATGTAGCCTCGATCATTTGGACTTTGGGCATGGGTGACCACAGGGCAATGGCAGTAGAACTTCAGTGGCATGGAACTACAGCCTTCACATCAGAGCCCAGATCTAGAGTCAAGTACGCACGCACCAAAATTTCAACCACCTCACTTGAGGCTGATCTTGAGGAATACCAGCCGCTGCACTGGAAGACTGACATTGAGACGCAGGTCGACCACTTCAATGTGTTTGTCCAGACTACACTCCAACGACAGTGCCCAGTCGATCGACATGGACCTAAAAAGTCCTATCACTTCGACCATGTGGCAACTGCGGGCTCGGAAGCTACGTCTCCAAAGACAGACCAAGCTCAACAAGAAGAAGCAACGATCAGAACTTCTGGCTAGGATCTTCTTTGCCTGGAATGGACAACTTGACCAAGAACGCATGACAGAAGCCACACAATTTGGGACCTCTCTTGTCACCAGTGGCCTCTAGACTAAAGCAGAACTTCATCAAGTTGCACTTCAACTCCGGCGGGATCTGACGGCCGCCAAACGTACACATGTACAAGAGGCCATTACCAGTCTTCCACCAGACAGTGCGGCGTCCAACATCCTGAACACCCTCAAGCCCATCATTGGCCCCACCAATCCGAAACTACGCAAAGTTTCGCCCTTGCCAATGATTTTGAATGAACAGGGCAAACCATGCGCTACGCCAGCCGAACTGAGTGACTGCTGGGCGAATTTCTTTGGATCCATGGAGGGTGGGGATCGAGTTTCAGACCATGATCTCCGACAGGACTGGCTGAGCAGTCTTGGTGACTTTATGCAATCAGATCTGTCATTGACACTTGATGATGTCCCATCATTGACAGAGTTGGAAGCAGCGTACAGACGTGTGCGCCCGCACAAAGCAGTAGGGGATGACCTCATTCCACCTGAACTGTGCCACCAACATCCTGTCCAATTGGCCCGCATGACTTTCACCCAACTGATGAAGTTATGCACCCATGGCCAAGAGACACTACAGCATAAAGGAGGACTCCTGACCGCTGCATGGAAACGAAAGGGTCCTCAGAATGTGTGCTCTTCATACCGCTCTTTGCTGATCAGTTCCCATGTTGGAAAATCTGTACATCGGGCTGTTCGTGACCACCAAGCCGATGTGTATGAGTCGTTTCTACAACATCAGCAGGTCGGCGGCAGAAGACATTTCCCAGTCACCATTGGCGTCCACTACATCAGAGCTGCTGCCCGCATCGCTCAACAAGCCAAGCAATCTCATGCCCTGATTTTTCTTGACCTGCAAGAAGCCTTCTACAGGGTGCTTCGGCCGATAGCGATCGGCGGCCAATTGACTGACTCTATGCTTGCGACAGTTGCAGGGAGATTGAAACTTCCTGATGATGCATTGCGCGATTTGCAATACATCTTACAACTCCCAGCAGCCACAGAGACTGCAGGACTTCCTTTGCATCTTCGACGTGCTCTTCAAGCCCTGCACACAAACACTCACTTTCGGGTGAGAGGACAAGAAGATACCACTCATACGAGAATTGGTAGCCGTCCAGGAGATCCGTTTGCTGATGTCGTATTCGGCTACATGTTCTCACGTCTACTTTCTGCAGTTGAACAACATATGCAAGAACATGGCATTTTGGAGACCATCCATGATTCTGCAGCTCCAGGACTTTTTCCAGAACATCCTCAACAGCACCAGGTCCCTCATGCCATACTAGGACCAACTTGGATGGATGATCTTTGCATCACCACATCAGCGGCTACCTCACATGTAGTTGAACAAAAAGCAAGCCTAGCGGCTGGCATCCTTCTAGAGGTATGCATGACCCACGGTGTCACTCCAAACCTCCAGAAGGGCAAAGCTGAGATCCTCTTCACATTCCGTGGGCATGGATCCCGCACTCTCAAACAGAAATACTTTAGTCCGCAACAGGGCCATCGTATGACTGTTGTCACTGAGTAGGGCACCCACGACATTTCTGTGGTTGGAGATTACGTCCATCTTGGTAGTCTGACCCACCACTCAGGACACTCCAGAAGGGAGATGAGAAAACGCATTGCCATTGGCAACAGTGCTTTCAATGCACATCGACGACTTCTGTTCCAGAATCAAGATCTGTCGACCACGAAACGCGCAGAGCTCTTCATGACGCTTGTGAATAACAAGATCTCATATGGCACAGAGACCTGGGTGCTTGATGATTTGCAGTCCCAGAAGTACTTTCACAGCGCCATCTTGAGACTCTACAAGCGCTTGCTGAAGATTCCTCCAGAGCAGGCAGTCCAAGATGATGAGATCCTGACTGCGGCTCAACTTCCTGCTCCAGAAGAACTACTACGTCTGGCTCGCCTACGGTACATTGGCTTGCTCTAGAAATGCGAAGAGATCACCCCATGGGCTCTCCTGCGTGCTGACTTCCAGTGGACTCGCCAGATACAAGCGGACCTACAGTGGCTTTGGAGGCTTGTCGACAACACGACCAAGCTGCCCAACCCCTGTGACCATTTCCCAGCGTGGGAGTACGTGCTCCGCTACCATCGCAGCTACTGGAAGACGCTTCTACAGCGAGGCCTTCATTTGGTTCAGCTGCATCGACAAGATGACCTACTTTTGCGCCGACTTCATCATGATGTCTTTGCGCAACTGGCTCAATGGGGACCGATCCCACATGCGCCTATTCGCCCACATATCCCAGTTGAACGTCAGATTGGGCATCATGGCTGCATGCAATGTGAACTGCGATGCAGGACCAAAGCTGGAGAAGGAGCTCATCTTTTCAAAGATCATGGCATTGTGGCCAGAGTACGCTACTGGATCACACACACAGCATGTGAAGTGTGTTTGAAGGAGTATCACTCCTTTGACAAGCTTCAGGCACATTTGAGAAGGTCTACCAACTGTCGAGAACAGATGGTCACCAGACCTCCTCGAACTACGATCCAGCCAGGCATTGGCTCCCGTGACAACAATCAGCGGAGAGCACAACATGATGACCTTCTACCAGCACAACAAGCAGAAGGACCACGCCACAGCCTCAACGCCCACATGGTGCAGTTGAGCCATATCATGAGCTCCTTTATGAAAGTTTGACTCTCATGATCTTTGACTTCGAGGGCTCAGACCCAGAATGTCTACAGAGCAGACTTCGTGCCTGTATTCAAACGCATGCGATTGGATGGACTCTCATGCTGATCACACTCCAACATGTCCTTGCGGCCTTCGAGACCCTCCAGGACTACGATGTTGGAATTTCACGTGAAGATCTACGTGCCGCACTTTCTCATTTGGCGGAGCCCTACGCATGGAACTTCCTCACTGAGATCACCTACGAAGCTGCTGAGCATGACCATCTGCATCACCTTGATCTGTATGAACAATGGTGCAGAGACTTTGCGAGCGCATCTACATCATGGAAGCCAACTTTGTGCTGTCCGAGACCTTTCTTCCGAGAGCGTGTTGTGCTGCATGCATACTCGGGGAGAAGGAGACCGGGAGATTTCCAGTGGTTTCTCGATGCCCTAGGCAGGCAGCACAAACTTGAAGGTTTTTATGTTGTGTCCCTTGACATAGTCATAGACTCTACATGGGGTGATATCGGTAACCAAAAGACTCAAAGATTTTGGCTGGACTCGATTCGGTCTGGCTTCGTCATTGGCTTCCTTGCTGGTCCTCCTTGCTGCACGTGGTCTATAGCGAGAGACAAGAAGGTAGCCAACTCCAATCGAAGGGGGCCCAGAGTATTACGCAATCGAGAAGCACTCTGGGGGTTTTGGTCGGTATCTCTGAAAGAGAAGAGGCAACTCTTTGACGGGCATTTGCTTTTGGGGTTCAGTCTGCATGCAATGGTTCTGCTATCGTCTGTGCAAGGATGTGGTGCACTTGAACACCCAGCAGAGCCAGCGGAGGAGAACGCTGCTAGCATTTGGAGATTGCCTTTGATGCAGATGATCACCACACTTCCGGGCTTCCAACATTTCCTCTTGGGAGCAGGCACTGCAAAGCGCACAGGATTGCTTGCGCTCAACCTCTCCGACCTCCCGACATTTCTTCGTGGCAGTGCAATTTGTGCTCACATTCATAGGAATCAGACCATTGGAGTGGATGAAGCTGGCCAATTCAAGACAGCCAAGTTAAAGGAGTATCCTCCTGCACTTTGTAAAGCTCTAGCAGAGGGATTTTTCTCCAATTTTCCATTGTCCACAGAGACAATGAAGGCGCCTCATTTGCCTGCGGAGTTCATCAACAGATGCAAGCAGATGACTTGCACTACCATGGGCCATGCAATTTGCGCCGACTACACAGGCTCTTGAGACGCAGGCAAAGACCCGAAGTCGCATTGAGAACTGCCGCAGCGTGTGTCCGCTTCATGTGCAGTCAGCCAAAAAATATATAGAGGTATCCATTAACCAGGGGGCCCAACTGCATCCCTCGCCGCCACGTGGCCGTTCACATCCTTCCGCGCCAAAGATTTCAGGGACGCGGTGACGTCGCAGCGCAGCAGCAACGAAGCGGAGAGCAGAGCCTGGGATTGGTCTAACCGTGGGGATTTTTCATGGGGATTTCATGGAATTTCCATGAGATTTCGGGGATTTTCATGAGAAAACAAATTATGATATGGGATTTTCATGGAAAATGCACCTCCTGTATTTAAGAATGGGGATTTAACTAGGAAAAATGGAGATATAATGGGGATATAATTATGGGGGTATAATAGGGGTATAATGGGGATATGTGCCATGGTCAAGTTAAATGTTCTGCCCTCCGGTAATCAAACATGACAAGCTGGGAAATCCCCTTTAAATGGAGGTTTCTAGCTGTGAAAATTACCTATAAATGGGCACATTCTCCATTACCATGCTTGGGTACAAGGTAGCGCCCAGTTCGTTAGCCAAGTTGGTTTAGTTCAGTAGGTTAGGTTAACTCTGGGTTTATGGTAGCTATAACTATAACTATACTTAATAGGGTTGCTAAATCAACTTATAACTAGGGGTGCCCACCTTGTATTCAAATGGTGAGACATATGGTGGAACAGATGTGAAAAAATGGTCCCTGGTCATCCATCCCATGCCATGGTAGCCTAAGTATCTGGATAGATTAAATGGGATTGACGACCATCCCCCAATTAATGGCTATATTAATCTTACTATTGACCATAAATGGTGATATATTGTGAAAAAGGTGCCTTATCGTAGATATACTCATAGTTACTATAGTTACTATAGTTCGATGAGTTTACCTCCTGGTAATCGCACAGTTTGCAATGAGGAAAAAAAAACATATTTTAATATGGAAATCGTCTACACGCAGGCCATTTTCCGTAGCTTGGTGGGGTCATAAGGTAATGGGTCCCAATATACAACTCTGACTCAGAGTGATTGATACCCACTGGCAATTTGACGTAGCTATGGAAAATCACCATGTCAATAGGTAAATAGACCTAAATAATCTATAAATGAACAATTTTCCATAGCTATGTTAAATCATTAGAGGCTATAAATACTTAAGCATTGGTTGATGGATGACTATCACTTGACTCGTGACTGGCGGCTATTATATTATATATACGGTATATTATATATACATACATTAATATCATATGTAAATCTCTAAGGGTACCTAGTACTACCCTCCCCAACTGTCACCACTCCTCCCTATTTCTATATTATACTTGTTGGGGAACCATTATTATTATATATTGAATTTGTACGCAAACCATGCCATATGAAATCAAATGCAATCATAAAAAACAAAATGTGGGTAGAAAATGTAGCTGCAATATCTTGGAATAAGAAAAAAACAAATCGATATGGATCGTGGTCTACCAGACTAGGTCTTACTTTTCAAAATTCAAAATTTCTCAAAATATATTTTTTTCCCATCTTTTCTCAGGTGTTCCCAGGTTTTCCCATGTTTTCCCATGGTTTCCCGTGTTTTCTCATGTTATACCCTATCCAGAACCCACCTAGCTCAAGGTAGTACATTACTGTTGGTGAATAAGGTGGAGAATGGTAATGTTGAGCAGGATGATGATGATGATGATGATGATGATATGATGATGATGATGATGATCATGATCATGATGATGATGATGACGACGATGATGATGATGATGACGATGATGATGATGATGATGATACTTGAATCGCCTACAAACAGCCAAAACCACAAGGGGGTTACTAAAAGACCACCGTGCACTAGCCCAGGGCAGCGGCTGCGGCCTGTTTTCATCTTGAGCCAAAGTAATCATCAGACAACCTTTTCAGGAGAGGTCTTTACAAGGAATAATATGAGTATGATTAACACCGTATTTTTCAAGTCCACCCTGACGGCGAACTGTACAAGGTTGTCAGAAAAGCGTATCCAATGCAAATCTCATAGCTCTTCAAGACTTGCCGATGTTAAATGTAGACCGATAGACCGTTTTTGGTTTTAGGCCACCTGCACCTTCGGAAAACGTGTGTTCTCCGATCCTGAAGTTATCTAACTTTGGATCCCACGGCCAGAGCAGCAGCCATTCCGATGTATCTGCCAACCCATGATTGCAAAACACATTTGGCTCAAGAACACGTTGGCTCAAAATGGCTCAAGACTTTGACTTCCCAGCTTTCAAAAAAAAGGGGAGGAAGGGATGTAATGTAGTTGGCTCAAGACCAGTGTGGGCAAAGTTACCCACACTGGGGCTGGGAAAAAAAATGGGTAAGATGGGATTGGTAACTAGATGGCTCAAAACCAATTTCGGCAAAATTTCCAAATTGGTGCGGTAGGGCAAGGAAAAAGTAGGAAGGGAATTGGGAAGGGATGGTTGGGACTGGGCTGGATGTGACCAGGGGTAACATGATAACATAATGTAATGTAACCTTGGGGTAATGCAACCTTATAATTTTCAACATGGCATGGCATGAAACCATCAAACCATAAACCATGTCAAACACAACATTTCAAACATTTTTGGCATGGAACAGGGGAGGTGGTCTGACCCCTCTCAGTTCTTTTCGATTGTTTTTTTGTTGCCACAAGTGGCAGCGCTGTGGAACCAAGCTGTAGAATTCTCTGCAGCATGGCCAGCAGGGGAGGCGACCCCTCTCGCTGACTAATTTTTTTTCAACAAATCAAACAATCAAACCATGTAAAACACATGATGTTTCAATTTTTTGGCATGGATTGGGCAGCAGGGGAAGTGTCTCACCCTGTTCACTGACTGGATCATTTTATTTTGGATTGTTTATTATTTTGTTGCCACCAGTGGCAGCGCTGTGGAACCAAACTGTAGAATTTTGGCATGGCCAGCAGGGAGGTGGTCTGACCCCTTTCACTGACTGGATTGTTTTATTTTTTCAACAGGCTAAACCATCAAACAATGTTTATTTTTGATTTTTTGAAGAGGAGGTGGTTTGACCTCACTACCTGGAATGCTGGAGTTTTTTTGACAGGTGCCGACATGCTAAGCGATCAAAGCAATGAAACCAGGGAGAGCTGCCAATTTCACCATTTTTTGTTTGGCAGCCAGCCTGGAAGGAAGACAAATTCAAACAAACCAATGGAAGGTGGTCTGACCTTCCGACCCCTCTGTGAAGAAATTGCAGTGTTTAATCCCATTACCTTCTGTCAGTCAGAAATGTAACTGGGGAGGGGGGCAGGGCGATCCAAAAAATCACCAACTGGGTGTTGAGTATATATGCATCCCTTTGTTGGAGCTAGATCTATCTTTGTACGATTTATCTTGGATGATATTACCCAAGATGAAGGTGGTCTGAACTCTTTAACCACTGCTTCACCGAAATTTCACTGGATATTGTTTCTGAAGTGCTAGTATTTAGCCAATTGTTCCATTGTTTTTGAAACATTTTCCTGGCCAGCATCACTGTTGAATAGTGTCTAGTTTTTGAACCCGGTGTATCTTTTAATGGATCTACCCTAGATGGGGACGCCCTCAATGTTTTACTTGTGCCAACCTCATCATCGGGCAAGGGAACCACAGAGAACATATGTAAACACCATTGATTTTTGATCAAGAGTCGTATGCCCCAGGATAACTTGATGAAGCGTTTCTTAACCACACTATTTTGATGGATTTCATCAATTCGTTTTGATGCCCTTGTTCCCACTGCCGCCACAATGTTTAGATCATTACCCTTCCCCGGTTTCGCCCTGCAGGACACCTGGGACCTGTGGGCACCAGCAGGCACAAGAAGTTTCTTGTGCCTGCTGGTGTCTACATTCTACAGTTGGCGCTCCGGTTTCTGATGATGAAACTCAGCTTGCAATCAAAACTCTGGAGGTGAAGGATGGTGGGCCTTCAAATCCCTCTTGGTTAACACGGGGGAATCGATAATAATGCATGTTGATGGTCTCCAAAATCCCCTCACCTGCACAACTCAGGACCTGTGGCTGCCACTGCAGGTGGAACTGTTGAGACAACGGTTCCGCCTGCAGTGGCTGCCGCCGTTTCATTGAAATCTCAGCATGGGTGCAGCTGCTCCGCAAAATCTCGTCGAGAAATACAGCATTGAGCATTGGAAATTGAAACACCAAAAAGTTCAGTGGAGTTCCCGCGAACATGCAAACTTAACATTTTACATGTTCCATTTTGGGCGACGTTAAGTGTAGACCAATTTTGGCCCTTACATACTCCCCTTACACATTGCCAGCCCGGGCCGGGGCCGCGTAAGCAGCGTTAACGTGAACGCATCCGTGTAAGGACAGTATGAAGTTCGTACTCCCCTTACGCATTGCCAGCCCGGGCCGGGTCCGCGTAAGAGGAGTAGGTTTTCGCGTAAGGACAGTATGAACGCTAGCGCCGCTAGCGTACATACTCCCCTTACGCATTTACATACTCCCCTTACGCATTCTCAGCCCGGGCCGGCTCCGCGTAAGGGGAGTATGAAGTTCGTACTCCCCTTACGCATTTACGCTGGTACAAACGCTACTTTCCAGAGACACTAGACCTTGGAGTAGTCAGAGAATACAATCCAACGCTCTTGCTTCCGGAGTCTGGCTCACAGGCACATACGTTGATTAGTCAGTGTCAGTTACTACTGTAACAGCAGCCAATCTCACTGACAGAAAAGACATAAGCAAGTCAGCATAATAAGTATCATTAGCAATTCATTGTGACATTTTCGGAAATGAACTCAGACTCGCCGCCTTAGACCATGTTGTCCAAGTTGGCAACTAGAAAAAAAAACATGTCTGATGGTCTGACCTCGGGCAGCAAGCAGTCTGATGGTCTGACCTCGGGCAGAAAGTCTTTTTTTGAAGGAGTCCTTTGACGAATTGGTCAGCAGTTGCACACTGCTGGAATTTGAAATCCACAGGTCCTGAGTTGTGCAGGTGCTAGATCCGGTCTGAATTCATACATCATGACACCAAAAAAGGATTTTGGAAACCATCAACATGCATTATTATCGATTCCCCTGTGTCAACCACGTGGGGTTTATTTGCAAGCCCACCATCATTCAACGCAACAGTCGTCAACAGTCTGATTGTAAGCTGAGTTTCATCAGAAACTGGAGCGCCAACTGTAGAATATGGACACCTGTGGGCACCAGCAAGATACGCCAACTGTCATATTCTGCTGATGCCCACAGGTGCACATGTCCTGCGGGGTGAAACCGGGGAAGGGTAATTAGTGATCTAAACATTGTGGCGGCGGTGGGAACAGAGGCATCAAGAAAAATGGAGGTTAAGAAACACTTCATCAGGTTAGCCTGGGGCATACGACTCTTGATCAAAAATCAATGGTGTTTACAGACATTCTCTGTGGTTACCTTGCCCAATGACGTGGTTGGTACCAGTAAAACATTGAGGGCGTCCCCGCCTAGGGTAGATCCATCAAAAGATCCATTCAGAAGAGGTATTTCCTTTCGGTGAAGCAGTGGTTAAAGGGGTCAGACCACCTTCATCTTAAACAATACCATCTAAGATAGAATCGGCGCCCAAAAAATAATATAGCACACACACACACAACCCAACCAAAACAGTTGGAGGAAATGCTGCATATGAAAAATCATCAAATCACCTCGGAATGAAAAACAGACCCAGTTCATGATTTTTTGGATCGCCCTGCCCCCCTCCCCAGTTACACTTCTGACTGACAGAGGGTGAGATTGGTTTGTTTGAATTTGTCTTCCTTCCAGGCTGGCTGCCAAACAAAAAAATGGTGAAATTGGCAGCTCTCCCTGGTTTCATTGCTTTGATCGCTCAGCATGCCGGAACCTGTCAAAAAAACTCCAGCATTCCAGGTAGTGAGGTCGAACCACCTCCTCTTCAAAAAATCAAAAATAAACATGGTTTGATGGTTTAGCCTGTTGAAAAATAAAACAATCCAGTCAGTGAAAGGGGTCAGACCACCTCCCTGCTGGCCATGCCAAACAAATTCTACAGTTTGGTTCCACAGCGCTGCCACTGGTGGCAACAAAATAATACACAAAAATCATGTGTTTTACCTGGTTTGACTGTTTGATTTGTTGAAAATTGAAAACATTCTAGTCAGCGAGAGGGGTCACCTCCCCTGCTGGCCATGCCGCAGAGAATTCTACAGCTTGGTTCCACAGCGCTGCCACTTGTGGCAACAAAAATAAATCGAAAATAAAACGATCCAGTCACTGAGAGGGGTCAGACCACCTCCCCTGTTCCATGCCAAAGGTTTGAAAAATGTTGTGTTTGACATGGTTTATGGTTTGATGGTTTCATGCCATGCCATGTTGAAAATTCTATTTTTGGTTGCATTACCCCAAGGTTACATTACATTATGTTATCATGTTACCCCTGGTCGCATCCAGCCCAGTCCCAACCATCCCTTCCCAATTCCCTTCCTACTTTTTCCTTGCCCTACCGCACCAATTTGGAAATTTTGCCGAAATTGGTTTTGAGCCATCTAGTTACCAATCCCATCTTACCCATTTTTTTTTCCCAGCCCCAGTCTGGGTAACTTTGCCCACACTGGTCTTGAGCCAACTACATTACATCCCTTCCTCCCCCTTTTTTTTGGAAAGCTGGGAAGTCAAAGTCTTGAGCCATTTTGAGCCAACGTGTTCTTGAGCCAAATGTGTTTTGCAATCATGGGTTGGCAGATACATTGGAATGGCTGCTGCTCTGGCCGTGGGATCCAAAGTTAGATAACTTCAAGATCGGAGAACACACGTTTTCCGAAGGTGCAGGTGGCCTAAAACCAAAAACGGTCTATCGGTCTACATTTAACATCGGCAAGAAGATGGATTCCAGGCAAGAGATGGCAGAAATCAATTCGGTGATCGCGACATGCCTGGCGATTTCATGCACTGTTGTGCGAATGCATTTCATTAATTGAATTTTAAACTACAAGAATGCATGGTTGGAGGCGCAAAGCAGCCCAACTCGGCAGCAAACGGAACGGTACGCGTGGAAGCGGCGCTAACGCAGCCAAACATCCACGGGCAATTGGATGAAAAACAGTGACGGTCAAAGCGAAATTCAAGGGAAGTGACTACGCAAAATCCGAGAACATCTATGAGAATTAAAGCAGATGGGACTTACTAGTCACATTCATCCACTACACATGATGCACACTGCAGTGTAACATAACGTCAGGTTTTGATACCATCGTTCGAAAAACGGATATCCTGAATGCATACGGAATGCAAAACTCACTTCGGAGATGAAAGCTTCATGTCTTGAGCAACACTATGTGTAGAAGCTTGAGTGCAGAATCCCACGCAGACACGCCAAGGGACTTTGTGAGTACATCGGCTCGCTGCTTAAGTGCTTCAATGTATTCTGCATTAATGCCAGGCTTGCTGAAAGCCTCACAGGTAGAAGCAACGTTGATCTTATGAAACTTGCTCAAATGCCGCAACTTGGGAGAAAACCCACGGGCAATGATGGCGAGAAAAGCCTGATTGTCCTCGTAACAGTTCAGCACAATCTCAGGAGCGATGAGCTCCTGGCAAATTTCGAGCAACGGAACTTTTCCATTCGCTCGCTTCTGAGGTCTTGCTCGTGCGTTACTTGCAGAATAATTAGCTAACCTTGAAAATCAGGAAGGAAGGTTCCTGAAAGGTCAGACTGGCATGCCGCCCTGTACAAGGTATTCATCCAATCCCTCTCTGCTGTAGAGAGGTCGGATCCGTGACACGTGCCATGCTGGGCGATCCTGTGTCTCAGGCCCTTGAGCGTGGCAACAACAAGCGCACGGCACAGCCTAGACGGGTACTCTTTGGCTGCAGCCGTGCGAAATGACCCATCAGCTGAACGTCCACGTAGAGGATTCTTCGGGCGAAGCAGCAGCGGATCGGTGTGTTCATGAAGAGCTCGATGTACCACTTCTGGTGGCCCAAGATTGAGCGCGCGCAGAGTGGTGGGTTTGACGCCCACACTGCCAAAACGCCACTGCTCAATACCATGTTGCCAAGCGCCCGGCAATTGCATAATCCAATTCCGGTGGCACTTGGTGCGCCACACAGAAGCTCGGTCTTCTTCAGGATGCTCGGCAGGATGTTCCATCAGTGATCCCGCTCCTGCTAAAACAAGCGTAGCCTCGGTGATCAGGGAATTCATCAGCAACCGTGAACCAATCATGGTCTGGTAGAGCTCCTTAGTAGATCGATCATGCATGAGCCAAGGCAGGTCAAAGGATCTCAGCGGTCTGGGGTGACGCTCGCCCTCTAAAACCAGATGCCTCGCAGCACTGAAAGTCTCGCA
This sequence comes from Cladocopium goreaui, assembly GCA_947184155.2. Classification (NCBI taxonomy): domain Eukaryota; class Dinophyceae; order Suessiales; family Symbiodiniaceae; genus Cladocopium; species Cladocopium goreaui. The sequence continues at coordinate 40,801 of CAMXCT020003321.1, forward strand.
TGGCGGGCCCGTGAGGCCAGCTGCAAATCTTTTCTTCTGGATGATCTTGAGCATTCTAGTGAAGACAGGTCCACGATCCAGGTTGCCGTGCTTGGGGTCAATGGCCGTGTCGACAGATAAAATGCGCACTGCGTATCCAGGAAGAATGCCATGACAACATTCACACCAGTAGTGGCAGTCGCCACGACGTCGTCGTCCACTAAAAAGGTGCAAAATCCAAATAGTGGGCACACCGTCTTCAAGCACAATTGGCACCGCTTGTGAAGAAGGCACATGAGTAATACCACCAAGCACGTGTTGAAGACATTGATGCTGCGCCAGAACCGGGTCAATGAGCAGTTCAAGGTCCTTACTAACTCGTCCATGGTCATGGACAGCAGCGGCACGTGGTTGGTGAGCTTGAACGATGCGAGAGTGCCAATCAAGCAATCGACCCATCGGTAGGTCAGAAACAAGCTGCTGAATTTCCGTTTTGACCTGTTGAAAGACTCCTGTCATCAGATGGGGAAAGCGCCGAAAACAAAGGGCGTCACGACACCATAGATGCAATGCCCATACCTTCTCCGTCTCGTCTGCCAGAGAAGTAAGTTCAAAAAGAAGCCGTTCAAGATCAACTCCACCTTCCGGTTGCCACGCACGCAGCACCTGATCAGCTTGCGCAAAGAAATTTTGTCGCACACAGTCAGGGAGAGACGATGGCAAGCCCTCCAACTGCCAAGCGCGTAACAGCGCCGCTTCTGCATCTGCTCGTGAAGCGATCTGCTGGTCCATCGGCAACGCACATGGCATAGGAACAGGCTGAGAAGGCAGCCGTGCAAACCCACGCAAGTCAATCGGCACGTCAAAAACTTGCGCTTCACGGAGTGGTGCGTATTTCCATGTCATCTGAGCATAGCAGCCATCAGGTAGAACACGAGAAAGACGTAGATGTTGCTGGAGGCGCGCTGAAGACCAGAAGCATCTTTGCATGCCAGACACGTATCAGAGAACACAAACTTCCGTTCATCCGAAATGAGCTGGTGTGCAGTCCACATGTGCGCTTGCAACTTTTGCTTTGCATCAAACTGAGCCGAACACCAGTCACAGGCAAACTTGGCATCATCTGGAATAAGTGCGGGCTCATCAGCCACTTCGAAAGCAACACCTCCATCTTCAAGCGTCGATCGCAATTGTTTGTGAAGTGCGACAATATGTCCCACCACGTGAAATTGAAGAAGACAACGACGGTAAAGGCTACGTACACGTTGTGGCCCATGCTTTTGGTGTGCAGCAAACCATGACAAAATCTGCTCGACTGTGTCACGATGCAAATCAAGAGGACAAAAACTTGCATCCATACTCGCAAGCCAGACTAGCGCCCTGCGTAGAGCTGCAAACCATCCTTGCGGGTCATGCGCAACGGACGTCAAGAAGTCCACCAACAAAGACGGACCTGCAGCTAGACAATGAAATGCATAAAGGAGTCGGGCTTTCGCCAACCGCAACGCCAAAGGTGGCAACTTCCACATACACTGCAGCTCAAAGTCAGTGTGTTGATCATCCGTCCAACATCCGTCGTTGATAATGGATCTCTGCCAAGACATAATGCTAGAATGCAGACTGTGGTACAACCGATGAGGGAGCAAATCCCATCCACCAGCACCATGCAAAATCACCGGCACGATGAGGCACTCGAAAAGCTTCAAACGAGTGACGACTGAAACATGTCGATTCCTCAAAATCGGTTTGCCAACCTGTCGCATCGCCTGAACTGCCTTGACACGTCTATGTGCAACTTCTCGTTGGAGAGTGCAATCAGCCGCAAAGATGGTCCCAAGATGTTCGTAGGACGCCACACATTGCAGTTGCATATTCAAAGGCACAATGTCAATCTTTCCAAGACGCTCAACCAAAACTGAGTGCCGATGAGCTGGTGCATCAAGACCTCGAAAGGAGACAACAGCTTCGGTCTTCTTCGTCTTGAAATTCAATGACAGACCAAATTGCAAGAAAACATCATGAGTCAAATGAGCGACTTCCGCAAGGGTGGTCTCAAGAATGGCGCACTCCGTCACCACAATCGGCACTGCAACATCGTCAACCCAAGCCACGGGGGGAGCCTTCAAGCCCAATGCGTGGAATCCCTGCTGCAGTGGAATACATCTGTCCAGTCTGTCATGCAAGGCTTGCAGAACATGTGTCATCATTGCGTTAAACGCAATATCTGCCAGTGGCGAGCCAGGCCGGCTGCCACGAGCAGTACAAAAGGCTTCATCTGTTCCCGCAAGTCCAAACCACGTATAAACATGTGCATCTTGCAAAAGTCTTTGATCTGCAACCGAGACGTCCTCATGAAAGGCTGCAGATGTCGCCTCAAAAGTTTGACGAAGGGCCTCAGGATCACATCCAGCATCAGTCAACAACGCCTGCAAATGTGACGGCATGGCTTGAGCAGGACCAAAGACGATCTGCCGGACCATGCTGTGAAAGGCACTCTTCACATCCAAGAACAGAATAGCCGAGGCCAGCTTGCACTCACGTACCTTGGCATGAAAGGAGCGCAAGTAGTGAGTAGCGAATAGTGTCGAGCAGGTTGGGAAGCCCCCGAGCTGGAGGGGGAGTCGCCATTTCAAAAGAGATGGCAAGAACCTGGCTCGCAACAAGGAGTGCGCGAGTTTTCCAATCACGTCAATTAACATGATCCCTCGCATGTTGGCCACCTCCCGGCTGTTGTTCTTCTTTGATATTGAATGGAGCAATCCGCCTTTAAATTGTAAAGGCTCAGTACCTGTCAGCCACATCTTCATGAAGAACTGCAAAATCTGCTCAGAGATCTGCGGCCCTGCAGCTCGAAGACATCCTGGAGCAATACCGTCGATGCCCGGCGCTTTGTGCGCAGTGAGGCGCTGCAAGGTGTTTTCAACATCAATTCGGGAAGGCAATTGATCCAAAGACAAAGCAAGTGGTTGGTCAGGTTGCCTATCAAGTTGAGACAAGTGACATTGCTGCAACAGGGCTGAATATTCGACAGCCACTCCGGCTTCAAGCTGACAGTAGTGGGCTGCTTGTTGCTCAACTGTGGGTCCAGAACAGCGGATGTTGCTTTTCCTGCGATTCTTGGCTCGTGGCAACAAAGGCTTAATGGCATCCCATATGCGGTGAATCCCCTGCTCAGCAACGACCCCTGTGTTCTCAGCCAAATCATCGAAGAATCTGCGGTCATCTTGACGGACAGCATAGCAAACACGCAGGGTGTGCAGACGATATCTCTCCTGGGCTATGGCTGTAGCAAGATCGCAGTGAAATGTGCTGGGAGGAGCATCTTCGTCATGTGCAACACGAGATCGCCAACTGCAAAAACAAATTTGAAGCCTAGCAATGCGGGAGCCAGCCTTGGCATGTTGCAGAGTGCGAAGAGCTCTCTTCTTATGAAGGATCAACTCATAGGTAGCATCCGAAAGATGCTTCTTGCGCAGGCGGCGTTTGGGAGTGGAATGCATACACTGCTTCAAATGCCACTGTAGCTGAGCTGCGTGTGTGTGAACGTCACATGCCCATGAGAACAAATGATCATCTTCAACTGCTGGGGCAGCAGAACCAGTAGTCGAAGCGGTCTGGGTCAACTGAATCCAGACATCAGCACAGATACATTGATGATCCGGACGAGCAATTGACAAATCGATGTCATCAGATACCCAAGTACAGACGTTGTCCAACAAGATATTGTCAGAGAGACAAATGAAGTCCAAGCGCCCTTTGGAGCCTTCTGCATGCGTCCACGTAGTATGCGATCCAACATGTGACTCCGCATGAGTCTGAGGAGCAATCAACCCATGGGTGACCAACCAATCATGAAAAACCGCACCACGCAAGGTCTCTGGTTCAGCACCGAAGTCACCAACTGCTCTCGAAGTAACTGAGCCAAGTCGACCATTAGAATCACACAGAACAATCCACGTCCAAGAGCGATATCTGCACGGAATAAGCGCACTTGTGGCCGACCACCAACGTTGAATCTCTGCCTCATCATCACAGCAAGGGGCATGCAAAACCATGAGAAGCACCGATAAACGAGGATGACGAAGTTGAACTAATAGCCGTCGATCATCACCATAGATGACGCGAAGATGCTCATGATCAATGCAGAGAGAGACAGAAGACATTGAAATAGTCTGCGCGATCCAGAGCTGTACTCCACCATGTCCACGCGAAGAGGCACTCGCTGATAAAACATGAAAACCTTCAAAGAAGTCATGCCCTGACTTACGATATCGTGTCTCTTGGACACCAACACAATGAACTCGAGCCGCTCGAAATTGATCAGCAAGATGCTCTGCACGTGCACCCAAGAAAGAGGAGGCTGTGTCATGCTGCGGGAACAATGTGAGCACGTTGGCTGAGGCGACCCTCAAGCAGCAAGACTCGGGCACCTCACGATGCGCAGCCTTGTCGATTGCGCGTAGTGCAAAGGGTTGAACATGTCCATCAGGCGGATGAGCAAGTGGTGCACCAGTATTGAACCTCCATTGTGATCCATGCAATACAGGTGCGTCGGCATCGCCACGCAGGGATTTCTCATATAACCAAAGCCATGGCAAAGCTGAACTGTCATCACCAAGACAACATTGAACCACGGAGCTGATGTCTGTAGTGACACAATCATGAGCAAGGGCTCCATATGCAACTGCGTCAGTCAGGTCATTCCACGGGTGGTCTGAGTGTCCTTTGACATGATGCCACGCAAGATTGACAAAGGAGAGTTGTTCCAGCCACAAAGACAAAGATCTCACAAGGGGTGCAAGGTCATGATTCAGAGAAGATGCACATCTGCCCTGAGCCGCTGCTCCTGCGTAGACATTGTCAAACAGAAAAGCAATCTGCGTGTTGGCAAATCCAAGTTGTAGCACAAGATGACAAGCCCAGTGAATCGCAAGGACCATGGCAGCCGCCTCAGCTCTAGGCGCCGAAGCACTGGAAAGGCACCAAGCAGTCAAATAGCCGCCAAATCGGGGTCCAGCATCAGTGTACACAATCAATACAACGCCTGCAGCAGCAATCTCCCGACTTCGTTTGAAAGCTCCATCAGTGTAGAACTCAAAAGTGAGTGGAATTTCGAATGTCCACAAAGGCATATCACACAGAGCTGCTTGCGTAGAGCATGTACACTTCACACCATCAAGGTCATACTTAACCTCTGGCGCCCTGAACTCATAAAGCCGTCGGCGTAGACCATCCACGGAGCTGCAATCAACAAAGGTCCAGGTAGGCGGCTGGAGCAGATCAGCAAGATGCAGAGGATGAGCCAGAAATGCGGAATGCTGACACGTAGATGCCCCAGATGATGGATCATTTGCGTGAGCTACAACCACCTCATCACGGTGCTCGGTGTCACACAGATCATCATGACACGAAAGGGGGATCTGCTGTCCAAAAGGCAAAAGGTTGTGGCTGATGGGACTCGAAGAGATCACGTCTCCACGGTCACGGACATGCGTTGAGGCTGAAATGGCAGACAATCCAAACAACGTGCCAGCTCTGCCAAGGGCGTCGACCAGATCAGCTTGTTGTTGTTGAAGTGCCTCAGTGCTGTATCTAACTGCTTGTAGACGAACGTTGAGTTGAAGCAAATTGATTCCAGCACAGGACGCAAGAAGTTCAAGGCGATCATGCTTTTCCGCAAGAGTGAGTGTCGTGGTGGTAGTGGTCTCAACTGCAACCGTAAAGCACATTCCGTGTCGTACAGGAAACAGGTTGCCTGCTGTGAGGTCAACCAGGCCATGAGAAGATGTGCATTGATTGGTCAACATCACTGGCGGACACTGAAATTCGACGACCGCAATGTGAAGTAGAGCCCAATGGTCGATGGCGTTGGGAACCATAACACAAATCTGGCCAGGCTGCCAAGGGTCTGTGTCAACGTCCATCACAGTCACAATGACAGACTTGTGAAGAGGATGGGGTTGCTGCAGTAACACCACATGAAACTGTGCCTCTTCATTTGCTCCAAGCGGCACTGGGTGCACGACATGGACTTCAAAAGGGCAGTCTGCAAGAAACCAGTCTAACCAGGCCTCGATGAAGCACGTACGCCAATCGTCCAGCTGGTCATCAAGCGTGACAATCCTGAAGTCATCCGACCAAGGGCGTCGAAGATGGTCTGAATACCAGACGGCTGCGCAAATGCGCTGTTCTGCAGGTTGAGGCAGTTGAGCAAAAAAGAAGTTCCAAACATCTTGCAAGGTGGTCCATGTTGTAGGCCACATAGGCGCAACAATGGGAAGCTGCTGAGGCGTAGGTGAGGCACATGCAGCAACTCGCTGAGGAACTTGATGGTACTCATCTGCAAGGTGATCTCGAGGCCCTGGTTCAGTATCTGCAGTGTGCATCCTACGCGCTCTCTGCCAACGTCGAGAAATCTGCATAAGAGAGCGTCCAGACGTTGGGAGTATCGGGCGTGGCACGAACAATTGTGCAGAACTTGCTGCTTGGGGATCGCCAGGGCACCGAACTGGTTGAACATGAATTTCAATACTGGCAGCTGACGGAAGGTCATGTCGTATAAATTGTTCAAGAGGAACATGTCCCACTCTGGCTGAGCAACGTTGAACATCACATATGGGATTGAGCTCCATGATGGCAACCAGATCCTCTGTACATAACCACCGAGGTAATGAAAGTGCCCGTTGGAGCAAGCGATCAGCTTCGCCCTCATGAAATATGACAGAGATGACCCCCGCAATGACCGGCTCAGCTGGCAATTGTTCGATAAGAACATGTACGGTGTCAATGCGCAAAAGGTCATGAGGTGGCCGTGCATGAACGATTCGAATCTGAGTCGGATCATCACGCTGAAGGAGATCTTTCCATGGATCTTGAAGTAGAGCAAGCCAATCTGAGTCATGACGTCCAAGTCGCACAATTCGAGGTTGATCACAAACAGGGAAGGACAAGTGATGAACAAAGCAAGTCCAAACATACAGCACTGGTCCCTCTTCCTCAACTTCAGTGACTGCCGAGTCAAAGAACGAATCTTCAAGTCCGCTAATCCATTGAGAGTCATCTGGAGAACCTTGTGGCAGAATATGGAGACGAGGAGGAGCATGACCAAGATCAATGTCAACGTGTTGAGCTTGTTGCATCATCGACGTATCCTCAAACTCAATGACTGGCTGTTGAGGCATGATGGTGATTCGAATGTGGTCACCAGACTGCACCTGCAGAATCTCATGGGGAAGCAGCTGTTGGGAACCAACATGGAGTCGACACTGCCGAAGCGTGCAGAATCGAGTAGTGCCAAGGATATCCCAAACATCAATAGGTGCAATGAACTCGGACACCAAAGCCGCAACATGCCACACACGACGCTGAATTTCATGTTCAAAAAGGGCGGTGAGCAAAGTGGGCATCAAAGGACTCCATCCTTGTACCAACAAGAGATGAATAGGAGTGGGCCGTTCGGCATCTGGAATTGGTCCAAAACGCACAAAGTGAACCTGAGCCTGCTGCAAAGGATCCATGACACCCACCCGTAGATCACAAAGATCCTGGTACCACAAGCCATGATGTAAGTCCAGGCTGAGCAATCGCGACTCAATGGTGCGCGGATAACGTTCATGATGTAGGTACCATGTGTTAACCAGCAATTCACCAGGCTCACCATCTGCAAGTGTGGCGCAATGCTCAACAAAGGCCATGCGTACCGGAACCATCCAGTGTCGGTCATGAGCCTGTGGAGGTCGACGACGAGATGGCGTATTCGAGCCTGATTGAAAGGTCGCTGCCAAGCTGGAGAACATTGCACTGCACGTCACGGGTTGCATTGATGAATGTCCCATACAATTGGAAACGGCTGAGGTACATGAGCGTGACCCACTCACAATCACGGGATCATGAGAGGAACTCGGCTCAATGTCACCCGCAGGATTCCCAAGCTGAAACAAGAAGGCACCATCATGGTCAGGAAATGCACTTCCAGCACTCGTGCGCCGTTTCTTGGCAGGCAATGAATCTTGCTGTTGAGCACAGGCAACAGGGCCTTCTCGTTTCACTTCAATGCGAAGATATGCACCATGCTGTAGGACACGAGGAGAGAAGTCACGAGTAACCCACAAAATATTGTTGCAGAACAGTTGACAGTCATCAGGTGATTGAGCGCAAGGGTTCTACAACCGCAAGATCGCAAAAACATCATCTCGCACCAGCTGTTGTGGTAATAGACGAACATGTCGAACTGAACTCATGCGGTGACCGGCTCGATCGGTGTGCTTGATGTCAATCAATACCAGTCTATCAGAGGATCCATCAGGAACATCACCAACTCGCTGAAGAATAATTGCCTCCTCTGCATCGTGTTGATCGACCAGCTGTGCCTGCAGGTAGTGATGACCAATGGCAAGATCTCGATGAAGACCAAGGGAGTGCAGGATGTCAAACAGCAGAACATTGTATGTGCGCCATCTCACAAAACAATGATGCGTTGGTTGCCGTAGACCAAATACTTGGACCCCTTGCAAGTCTTCTTCATCAAAACTCGAGCTTGTCAATGCGGGACTTTCCTCTCCATTTTCGCCGTCACCACGAAGTACAGCAGGAACAAGGTCAGGCGCAGTTACAACAGGGTCACTTGTAGTTGCATGTGATGATGAAGAAGGGAGAGCAGAACCCCTCAAGTCTTGGAAAACAGCAACAAATGAGTGACCGTTGGCCATGATATGTGTAGGCACAGTAGTAACCGGAATGACAATGCCGCCATGGAAAAGGTCACACGCATGAGTTTGTGCAAGTTCTTCTGCTTCAACGCCGTCTAATAGCTGACGTCCACTCACATGCCGTGGGTATGAGGCAGCCCAGATGTAGTGCATGTCATCTTCACAGCCTGGAGGATAGACAGTGACAACACCACCGCATTGATCATGGGCACCTTGCGTGAGAATGACATCAGCATGAATCACAGCGGAGGCAGGTTGGGATCGTACTCTGGGGAAAACAACCGCAACATTCAAAATCTCGTCGTTGTGTAGTTGATCACGCCAGGTACGTAACAAAGACTCATGCCATAGACGAGGATCATCAGGAAGTTGCAACAGGCGGGGAACTTTCCAAATACGTTGGTGTTCGTGATGAAGGTACCACGTCCGCAAGGAATAAAGGTCACCCACAGGAAGTCGAATGTGATCATCTCGCCATCGTTGTTGAAGATGATGGACATGGCCAGGAAGGTCATCAGGAAGCCGGCGATCCAAAAGATGTGAAGTCTGAGGGCTTGAAGAGAGACTTGGTGTGGAACTCCAGTCGCTCTCGTAGTCTGTTGCTTTCCAAAGGCAAGACAGGGAACAGCCTCTGGGATATAAGCTTGATCACGATCAATCAGGCAAGTCCAGTCAGTGTGGAACTTCTGAAAGGAGCTTTTCCCCTGAAAAACTTGAACTCGCTCATCAAAACGAACACATCTGGAACGCTTGCTTGTTTCACGTTTGGCGGGAAGCACAAAATTTGTCACAACGATTTGGCAGGGCTCACCCAACTCAGCAGCCAGATCAGTTGCTTGATCAATCGCACTCCACGGGGCCAAAAATGAAGGTTCTTCCAAAATTGAGTGTCGCCAATGAAGGTCAACAGCAAAAGGTTCGAAAACCTGAAGTGGCCTCTGATGTGTGTACAATTCTGTCACTTCACATCGGCCTTCCCAAAATGCAGCGAGGATGGTGAAGTAGATGGTCCACCCTCGTCGTCCTTTGTGCGCGGACGCTTGGTTTTGGGCTCCAACTTGTCTGCCGATTCCGAGAGAACAGTCAAGCTTGTGACCACCTGATCCAAACCCTCCTGGATCTTCATGGCGTTCTCGTCCTTTGGCACTTCCGGCTCTTCGAGAACCTCGGACTCGTCCATCTCGTCGTCGGTGACATAGTGTACGCCTTCTTCTTCGATAGCATCCGCTCTTTTCTTGGCTAAATCGACTCTTCTCTGTGCCTTGCGCAAGGTCGAAGTAGCATCCTGCATGCGTTTCTGAAAGGCAGCCTCCGAAGCTTGAAACTGGGAGGTGTATTCCTTCCACTTGATGACAGACTGCTGCAGGAACGTGCGCCACTGAGCCCATAACTGCATGCGGCTGTTTTCTACCTCTACCAGAGCCTCTTTGGCTTTGCCGTGTGCACGCACAGCAGCCAAAAGATTGTTCGTACTTTCCTTGTCGTCCTTCTTCTTTTCTGTCTGCACAAGAGTTTGAAACTCTGGCGACAAATTCTCTTCTTTCCTTGCAGCTTTCATGATCTTGTTCAGCTTCTGTTGTGCACTGAGCGCAGCCTTGTAGTCCTCGGGGTCCAACACTTCCGGGGGTGCTTGCTGGGGCACAGGCACAACTTGGCTGTCCAGAGATGGTGTCATGAAAGGCATAGATTGCATAGCAGGCATCGGTGTAGGCATCCAAGGAACTCCCTGATGAAGTGGAGGATTCATCAACAATGGTGGCGGTGGAGGCGGCGGGGCAGCCATGGAAGGCACTGTAAACCCCTTCCCAACACCTTTGGGATCCTGAGCATATGCCGTGGACCACGGACCACCAGAATTGGCCCACTGAGGATGAAGCTCCTGAGCAGCTGCTGCATCGCTCTGCCATGCTTGTTGTTTCTTTCGCGACTTCTGTCGAATACGATGGCGCGGGCTTTTGGCGCGCTGATTCCATGAAGGCTGTCCTCGGGCTGCCGCTGGTTCGATGGCGCAATTTTCCCACTTGCCACCGCACAAATCGCAGTACCAGGCATTGGGACTGCGCATTTTTCGACACGTGCCACACAGCCAACCGGCACTGGATGACGCAGCCATCTCGAGTGCTATCAGGCGAAGAAAGTGCCAGTCTTTGGAGTGGTGCGCCTGAAGCGTGGTAAAGACCGATCTCAGTTTCTTCGAACTGAGTTGGATCAAACCACGACGATGCAAATGCCACGCGCGTCGGGCAGCAGCACGGCGTCGCCGCAACGATCTTCGGATCGTAGGAGATGCCGTCGCACTCAACAGTGAGGATCACAAAGACAAAGGCAAGGAAGTAGCCCAAAAGGGACATGCACCACAAAGCCACGAAGAGCAGCCAGCGCAAAAGCCGAAGTCCACCCAGCCGTAGGAGAAGTAGGTCACCTGGTGGTAGACAAAGAAGATGCCAGAAGCCACAACCCAATGAAGCGCAATGCTCAAAAAGGGGAAGGTCCAGCGCAACCACCAGGGAACAAAGGCAGCAATGTGCCCGCGGGTGCAACGATACCCGCTAAGGCAAAACTGAAAGGTCAGGGACGGGGGGCACCCTGCCTTAAGCCTTGCAACGGAACTGCCTCAGTGAAAAGTGATGTCGACAACGATACAAACTCGGCTTCGGTTGTTGATCGGGATACTGCACGCTGCCGTTTACTACACCGCGAAATGAAAACGATTGAGGACCTTCAAGCGCAAGCAGGTACCCTGAAGTTGATTTCATGTCGGGTGCGCTGCCAAAGTCAGCACCAGCGTACAAAGACAATCGCAAGTCAGAAGGCTTGTCATGAATGCGCATGATGTGGCAATGGTCCAAAGTCGCAGCTACATAGCCAGCAAGTCTGGTCATACGCTTGTCATCATTGACGGTCCATTTGGTGATATGACCTGCAGAAACACTGATCGCAACCATCAAGTCTGGTCTGCTGATACGACCAAGCCACATGAACTTCATCACAAGCTTGGCGGCAACATTAGATAACTGCCCTCTGTCAGCCTGATCAGCACCCAAGAGACTGCCTTCATCCACATGAGGAGTGCGAGCATGCTTGACAGGTTTACCAGAAGGTTCTTCGAAAAGTTGGACACATTGCCTTGCAAAATCAGCGGGGTGAAGAGCTAAACCTCCATCATGCTTGATGTGACCTCTACCCAACACTTTTGAGAGTGGTGCTGGATCTTCAAGCTGCGCAACTTTTCTCAAGACGTCCCAAAACTTGGAATGGTTGGCACGAGGACCTGACAACGCCAAATCATCCACATAAACTGACAATGCCAATCGCAGACTTGGAAAATCAAAGCATGATGGTAGCTGCTCAAATTCAAACCCCCCCAATGCTTGGGCAAGGACTTTGGAGAGATGGTTCTGCCAAGACGCGCTGGCTAATGGATGACCGCACAATGATTTGATGAGCGGAGCGCAAGGCTGATGGATATGCTTAGCATGATCTGGAACCAACCCGATGGGTAAAAGCACATAAGTAGGTTGGGATGAACTCAAAATAGACTGAACTTAGGCTTTGATGCCACCAAGAAATCCATAAGCCACAATCAGGCTGAGTCCACCAAGACTGGTGGGAGCTGAGGCTGCAATTTCATCAAGCTCTGCCGCTTGATTTTCCTCATCCGAAACACTATTCCGGCTTTTCAAAACCTTTGATGCTCACAATAACCATAAGAGAACCAATGTGAATCTTGTTGCCAGATGATTGAGAGCCAAGGCTAAAATCTCAGACTTCGGACGAATGTTGGGCTCATCCCACATCCCATTGGCAAGAAGATCCTGTTTCTCATTTTCAATGGCTTTGAGAGCCTCTGGATGGCCCTTCCACTCATTGCCGTCCAGCAACTTGTGCACAAAGGCAGGAGCTCTGATTTCATGACATCCAGTCTCAGCCATCATCACATCTAAAGGCACTGAAGGATGACCCTTCACAAGCTTCTGGCGATGTGACTGTCGTGGGCGAGCAACACACAGCATGCTGAAAACGTGTCTATTGGTAACATGGGGAAACAAAGAACTGATCATCAAATTGCACAGTGGTTTTGGGTAAAACGCTGACACCCTGGTCCATTTACCTTGAAGTGGTGCATGAGGACTGTGAGTAATTACATTTTAATGCTGCAAGATTCGTGGCCAAGCGCAGTGAAGATGTGACAAACCTCCAAGGCTTCTTTGCTGGCTGACCGTCGGCTTCAAGTCCGACTGCGCATCCATTGAAGGTCGCTGAACGCAAATTCCTTTCCAGAATCCACGACTGAATCGAAGGCAAAGCCTAACCAGTGCAAAAACGAGGCCATTCGAAACTGCAATCCCCACCGTTATCAAGGCAAATGTCAGCCACCCGAATAAATTGTGCAACTAATGCTGCGCTCCTGACGAATTCGTGTTGTCAGCTTTGGATACCTTGCCTGAGTCAAACGTTGCCATTGGGACCATGGCTTGCATTCGACGGAACAGTGGATGGAGCACCCTGCCAAAGCGCCAACCTGAGCGATCAGCTGCTCGATACTGTGAGGATTCTCCAAATCAGTCCTCCTTGCACAGCCGAATGACCTTCATGCCATGTTATGGTCCAACTTTTCTTAAGATGTGAATCTTTGGCACAAGCGAACTCAAACAAAACATCTTTGCCAACACGATTTTGCTTACCTTTGCCATGTTTTGGATTCTTCTTCTCTGGAGTCACTGTGGCGCCAAGGCAACCGAACTGACCCCCCTGATCAAAAGATTCCTGAAACAACTCTTGAACATGATCCCGAGGCAACACTGTAGCTGCATCGCAGGCAATGCTTGCAGTAACTGCCATACCTGATGTGAACCCATGAATGGGATCCTCATCCTCAGCAGGAACATCTTCAGGAAAAATGTCTGGAGGAGGACACTCAGGAACAAGATCGTCATCTAATAGATCATGAGATGCAATGGAAGTTCATATTCAAAATCCAAACCAAGTGGAAAAGCTTCATCTAGTGGCTCTTCCAATTCACCTTGTCCGCGAGGCGTAGGTGCAGGTGAAGCATGGCCATGAGCTTCCTCATGCCTTGCTACGCACTCAGGAGTATGATTCGACGTGTATGCCAAACAGGCACGACAACCTAGTGTAGGACCCAACCGCTGAATGCGGCCGTAGGTGATGTAGACTCGCTTGGTCTTCTTTCTGACTTCAGGCGTGTCCTCAATCAAAGGAATGGGCAAAGGATCATGTCGTTCCAAACAATCTGCTGAAGGATCAGCAAAATTCTCCAGCGCTTTCTCCGCAACATCTGACAAAGGAAAAGTGTAAACTTCCCGGTCAGGCTGTCAGGAGCTTGAACGCACACGATCTTTCCCTCACGCAAGTCTAAATTCCAACTTCCATCCAGCCATGAGAGCTGGTGATGCATTCGGATCCAACTTTGGTTTGTACTGAGATTTGGTTCGCTAAAACACCACTTGACCAAGTGCGTAGTTTGCACCCTTGAATTCCGTCCCAAAAGCTTTCTCCCATTTGACAATGCTAATTGCAACTGCCGCGTATCTGCAAGTGATTGGCCACAACTTGGGTAAGACTGCAAAACCAGCTTGTAGATGCAAACATCTGCAACAGTCTTCAAAAGTTCGGATCATGCGTTCGCACTGTTGCGAGGCCATCTACGAGGCAAAGCCGTCTCCGGCAACCATCCCAAATCACGAATAGCCTTCAGCAGTTCTGGAGCAGCGTCACTTCGGCAAACCGTGTCTGGGTTTTTGAATCTCAGGCCAACAAAATGACGAAGACATGAATATACAAAATCTGAACCTTTCGATTCGATGTTGCTGGATATGCATTGACTATCCCACTGAATGAGTCATACACTATTAGAACAAGAAACTCCTTTCCTCCGGAAGATTTCGAGACAACCATGTGATCGATTGCGACCTGTTCACCAAACTTGGAGCTTTCTGGCAAGTCTGACTCTGGGCCAGGAACACGATGACTGCGAATCCTTTTTGAAAAGAGCTTGGCACGATTGCAAATGTCGCACGAGGGATGCTAATTGGGAAATGATTGATTCGATGTTCGATTGAAACGGCTTCGGCTCTTGCACGGACAACCGCATCAGAGAGCATCGGAAGAGGTTCATCTGGAGCAACTTCCCTAATTTCAGCAGCTCTGGACGAGCGTTCTCCTAAATCCCCGGGCTCAACAGCAGGCTCAACTGACGAATCAGGAACTACTGGCTCCTCAAGAAGTTCAGGAGGCGTCTCAACACGGAAGTCTTCGGCAGGATGTTAAACAGCAGCCGGAACTCCAGGTATCACTTCAAAATTGGACTGGAAGAAAGGCACGTTTTGGGAAACCCTGGATGCATAAAACTTGTTCTCTTCATTACAGCTGACTTGACACTCTGCAGGGTTACGCACGTAGTATGGCTTACAGCCAGGGAGCCAAACGAAACCAAGTCCATTCTGTTCCACATCAAATCCAAGCGACCGAACCATGGGGCATGAGTCCAAGATAAAGTGATTGGGAAAGCGAAGAGTCCTTCTGTCCACCACCTGTAGAAAAACGAAGGCTTTCATGAGACTGATTGGGGAAACCATCAAAGAAAGAACGGTCATGCCCTTGATCATTCAAAGCTTCAAAGGAAGCCAAATGTCTTCCAGCACCTGAATCCGCAGCCCACTCAATCAGCCCAGCCTGGGATGGCTGAAGCATTGTCGCAGCAAGGATGGCAACAGTCGCCAAGGTCTTGGGATCTGCGCTACCCTCACGTTTCGGCTTTGGAGGTGGAGCTTTTGAATGACTGCAGGCACATTTTGCACCATGCACGCAACCTGACGGCATCTGATGGAAGATACATAGTGTCTTGGCCTTTTCCTCCGCACTCAATGGCTTTCCATGTCCTTTTGATTTTCCTTTTGGAAGTGACTTAGCATCGGCTTTCTTTGACACAGCTTTTGATGGAGCTGCAGCTGCATTTGCATTTGTCGGAGCAGCTGGAGCGGCTTTGGCCGGTACGGCCGGGGCTTTCGCTTTTGGGGTGTCCGCAGACTTCTTTGGGCTTTTCAAGGCTTGTTCAATGGACCTTGCATTGGCATCCTCCCTTTCTTCAACCAAGAATTCCTGCAATCTAGGCCACAAGAAATCAAAGTCACGGAGTGGAGAGACATCTGATGCATGACCGTTTGATTTCATCAATCACCCTCTCAAGGCGTCTGACAGTCCTCAACTTATGAAACAAGAACTCTCCAAGCATTCGTTGATTTGGCCATTGATCATGGGGCATGCTATTGAGAACTTTCATGACCTGAGCTGAGAAATCCTGCAAGTCCGAAGTTAAGTAGCCATGCAAAGAGAAGACTGAGAAGTGATCAAAGATCCATGAGCGCGATCCAAGTCAAAGTGACGAGAGATCATCTGAAGCACTGCACGACCGCGTGGAGCGGTCCCATCACGAGCGCAACGCTCGACATAACCCTGTACTTTGAATTGCAAATCTTGAACACCTTTCATCCCTCTGATGAGTTCAGTAGCCAGCCAACGATCCAAACGCGGAACAAGTTCAGATGAACTAGCACAAACTCAGCTGTGTTGACCTTGAAAGCATGAGAAATCCAGGACGTCAAGTAGTCTGAACCACTAATATCCAACCGACCCAGCAACAATATCAGGGTGTTCTTCCAATTCCTGAAATCAGCAGCTGTATTGGGGATGGGGTCGAGCTTTGCGTGTTGTAAAGTCTTGGAGTCAACCATTTCCCTTTCAGTAGTTGGGGAACCATCTTGAATCAATTCTTCTTCATCATCATTTTCTCCCTCACCATCATCACCAGGATCACCCCCAAAAGCCCAAAAGGCTCATTGGGAAATCTTTTGGTTGGAATTGGCAATCCACTCGAGGGGAGAGACGAGGCACCCGCTGCATTTTGGCCATGTAGATGAACTGGCGCTGGCTGACAGCCTTGCTCAACAGCCTTGCTCAACAGCGTCAACACGATTTGAGATACCATCTAATCTGGCTGACAAAGACTGAATTGCTTCAAGGATGGCATTGTGTGTACATTGAGTTTCAAGCGAAGAAACCAGGGACTGCTTCGCAACACACAACTCGGTCATCAACCTTTGGATTTCACTATCCTTATGGCCAAGGATTGTTTTTCGTACTTTGAGCATTTGGATACTTGGGATTGCAATTGACTCTGAACCAATGCGACCTCATTTTGAAGAGCACCCGAGTCATTGCTCAAACCAAGGATTGCTTGGTCCTTCGACCGACATGCTTCGTAAAGGGATTCAACCATACTCTTCAATTGTTGGATCTGTTCACAAGCTCTATTACTATCATGGATTTCCTGGGCAACACCTTCAAGATGCAACGCACGAGTTCGAGATTCATCCAAAAGACGTTGAGCTTCTGCTACAACTGCCCCAAACTCTTGAGGACTAACTCCAAGATGAACTGCTTGATTTCTCTCATCATTCAAATGCAACACTTGGGTGGTGGATGATTGGGCTACACCCTCAGGACCTGGAGAACCCTCTGGAGCCGGACCCATTTCCAAATCGCGGGAATCCCTCTTGGCTGGATTCATTGAAACCAAAGTTCTCCCATGTGCGTCTTTGATGGCCAAAGGTTTACCCTGACTATCTTTGCGGGTTTTGTTGCCCACCCTATGCCCAGTTGAGGAGGCTGATGAACTTCTACTGCCAGCCCCGGCAACCAACGCAGGAACTTCCATGGAGCCTGATGATAAATTCAGAAGTGACGAACTTGGATCAGTTGGGCCAGATGACATCAACACCCAAATCCAAAACCAACCTGCTCTTTTGACTCGAATCTCAGAGGCGCGATTCAGCCTAGCTGAGAAAATGGTACACTGATATCTGGTTTGATCCAACCACAACACAATCAAACTCAAATCTCTTAGAGACAAGCTCGGAAAATTAAATGATTGACTGACGGATGTTCGAGACAAATGGCCTCTTTGGAAATTTATCGGATGCTTTCAAACGAAACTGGCACAATCCAAATGAAAGTTCGGTACCTGACGTGGTGATACACCTTGAGATCCGCAAGCAAAGTGCCGATATGTCCGAATCAAAACAAATTGACGTGCCAAACGTGTGAATCAAGAAAAGACAATGAAAGTCCGAGGTATCGGCTGGCGAAATGCTTCAAGCAAATCGGAGGATACTAGACGAATGCAAATTGAGGTGAAACCTTCGAATTAAATCACTTCCAATCTGACGAGGAGTTTCTGGCCAACCCCAAGAAGTGGAGGCGCAATTGCAGCCTAACCACAAATCGAGAAACTGGGAAAACTACTCTACCTGCCACACATGAAAATGATGGACACAGATGAACTTGATCACTGACTCAAAAACTCTTCGACAAACTGCAAATGATCTCCGATGTTCCAAGCTGTTCGACCAGGCCAGTGCTCCCTTCGCTGAGTCTTGATGTTGAAAGGAATGCCGCCCACCCTCTTGATCTCAGAACAAACTTGCAAATTGTCGTCAAGCAAAACTGATCGCGCGATGTTCCTGTCACCCAAAAGAGCTTGTAAAGCAGCTGCTTTGCCCCCAGCTCCAGTCCTGGTTTCTGTTACGAAAACCAGGTCAACAGGCAAACGATTCACCCAAGTGGACCTGAGGAGGAACTCCAGATTCTTTTCGCTCTTCTCAATATGGGACAAAATAATCACCTTGTCAAATTGCCCACAATTGTGAGCAGCCTGATGATAATCGTCAAGAACCGACTGAGGTAGCTCACCTGTTTCCCAATCAGCACGAAACGCTTTAAAATTTGGATGCACGATCAATATCAGTGACCTGATGCCAATCAAATGCCACAACTCTGCCTGACACCACTGGAATCGTCGAAAGCTGCTGCTCGACCAAGTTATTCTAAGAGTCAAACTTCCAGCACTTCACGCCTTGAAGAAATGACACCTCAATGCACCTGGGATATGCAGATCCCTTCGACGATGATGAGCTCCCTTCAGCAGACTTCGACTTCGCAGAGCCCTTTGAAGATGATCCCTTTTCAGCAGACTTTGACTTTGCAGAGCCCTTTGAAGATGATGTCACAGCAGGTTCAAGAAAAACTGAACCCTTTGAAGATGAAGCCGCGGTAGATTTCGGAGTCGACGAACCCTTCGAAGAAGATGCTGCTTCAACCTTCGGAGCTGCTCTCGAAAGCGGATTTGCCCTAGAGATTGTGACCGGAGATGCTTTCGCAGGTGGACCCGAAGAGACTGCACGAGACGGCCCGGCTGATGATGATGCACTCATGGGCGCGGGTTTTTAAAGGGACCCCGAACCCTAATGAAAAGATTCCCCCCAAAATCAACAATCAATCAAAGACCGATACGGCTGGTAACCACTTGAATCGCCTAGAAACAGGCAAAACCAAAAGGGGGTTACTAAAACCATTCATGCGGGTAAAAACCCGCAATACAAAATGCATATGGGTGGGGTGGGGTGGGGGTGGGGGTGGGTGGGGTAATAACGTTCATGTTAACTTGCACACGACGTCATGCTACGCTAGGGTGATCTTCTCTTGCGCTTGCACACACACGTCATGCTACGCTATGGTGGGGTGGGGTGGGGTAATAACGTTCATGTTAACTTGCACACCGACGTCATGCTACGCTAGGGTGATCTTCTCTTGCGCTTGCACACACACGTCATGCTACGCTATGGTGGGGTGGGGTGGGGTGGGGTAATAACGTTCATGTTAACTTGCACACCGACGTCATGTTACGCTAGGGTGATCTTCTCTTGCGCTTACACGTCATGCACGCTATGGCCACCTTCTCGTGCTACGCTAGGGTGATCTTCTCTTGCGCTTGCACACACACGTCATGCTACGCTATGGTGGGGTGGGGGGGGGTGGGGTAATAACGTTCATGTTAACTTGCACACCGACGTCATGCTACGCTAGGGTGATCTTCTCTTGCGCTTGCCACACACGTCATGCTACGCTATGGTGGGGTGGGGTGGGGTAATAACGTTCATGTTAACTTGCACACCGACGTCATGCTACGCTAGGGTGATCTTCTCTTGCGCTTGCACACACACGTCATGCTACGCTATGGTGGGGTGGGGTGGGGTGGGGTAATAACGTTCATGTTAACTTGCACACCGACGTCATGCTACGCTAGGGTGATCTTCTCTTGCGCTTGCACACACACGTCATGCTACGCTATGGTGGGGTGGGGTGGGGTGGGGTAATAACGTTCATGTTAACTTGCACACCGACGTCATGCTACGCTAGGGTGATCGCGTCATGCAAGAGGTTGAAACTTTGATGCTCTTGTATATGACAACTTCACTTCTTCAAAGCTTGTCACTTCTGTAAACATAGATTGATAATTTTGCGGTGCCTGATTTTCACTTTTCTGCACGTGAAGTTTGATTTGTTGAAAGATGAAATTTGTCTGCATGATGAGGCAAGCTGAAATTATATGGGAAAACGCAGGAAAATTAACATGCAAATGGCTGCGGAATGAATCATAAAATCCAAGCAACAAGAAAAAATGCTCCGATGCACGAAACGATGCGGGTTTCTATCCGCGTGAAGCCTAAAAAGACCACCGCACACTAGCCAAGGGCAGCGGCTGCGGCCTGTTTTCATCTTGAGCCAAAGCAATCATCAGACAACCTTTCAGGAGATGTCTTTATAATGAACAATATGGGTATGATTTACACCATATTTTTCAAGTATGATGATGTTGAGGACGATAGTGCTAGGAGGGTGGTGACAAGGATGATAATGTTGATGTTGCGGAAGATGAGGTGGAGGTTGATGATGTTGAGGATGATGAGGTCAAGGAGGGGGAAGATGATGATGTTGAGGATGATGGTGTTGAGGAGGAGGACTGATCCCAAGACCGGGGACCACACTTTGTGCGAGCCTGCGCAGTCGAAATGCACTTGGACATTTCACAAGAGCCACTTGTACGAGTAGCAGTAGCAGTAGCAGTATGCGCGGTGCCACTGGTAGTAGTCGTCGTTTAGTAGTAGCACAAGTATTTGCAATAGAAGCAGAAGTACTATAGCAATAGCAGCAAGAATAGTGGTAGTAGCCGTTGCGTAATACTGGTCATGGCGGTGGGAACAATACGCGAGGAGTAGTAGGAGTCGTAGAACCTAGGAGGAATACGAAGACCGGTGCGAAAAACAGGAAGGGTAGGAATAGCAAGAACAGCCTGAATAGTAGGAATAATCGGATTAGGAGAGGACGGCACCAAACAAAAAGGCAACAGCAAGAACAACAACAGAAAACAAAGCAAAGGCAAAACAAAGGAAGACAGGGAGATGGCAAAAAGCTCTTTGTTGCCTTCAAATTGCGCCCAGGAGCACAAAAAAGGAAAGAGGAGAACGGTGCCCCGCAAGAGAAGGGAAGGAAGGTTGCCAGGAAATTGTTCAATCATGCCATGTGCATTTGACCAATGTCCAGTAAGTGCTTGTGCACGTGCCACTTCGCCACGCCCGGGGGCTGCTTGTAGATTCTTCCGCCCGAAGTCGAATAGCTTGGTCGTGAAATACAACTGAGGTGCATGCATTCTAGGTACAGGCGGCTTTGAAAGCATAAAATTCAATCCTGGCTCTGATTGCTATGGTAACAAGCTACACATAGACGCACGCTTGCACACAACCCTGTGGACCAGCGATGGCATGAAGAAGCCCCATCCTACACATGCGGCTGTATCATGAACATTGGTCAAAGTTCGTCAAGCCTTATTCAAGCCTTATATTCAATGATGGATTGTCTGCGGCTTGTCGGTGTTGAACTTTGCTGAACCGCTGATAGTACCTGTTTCAGTGTGATGCAAAGGGCATCAATGAGCAAAGTTGTGTTCTGGCATGTTGCAAGTAGCATGATCTTGGCCTTGGGAAAGTGAAAACATCGCGTGAGACATATCCTTAACAAAATGCCCACAAACAACGACTTGCAAATGCAACATCTATGAAAACAGCCGTCAGCTTCTAAATCCCAATGAAACGAAACATGCAAAAGGCAAATGGAAACCAGCCACCAGCCAAAACAATCGTCTTTCGAGGCGCGTGAGCAGCCTCCAGTCACGATCCACAAGTGCTTCTCTGCAGGGAACTCTGAGGTGCTCATCGATGACAATGACCATGAAAACATCATTCCAAGTCGAGCGCTCTCGCTTCGACCAAAGTAGCTTAAAGCCTCATGAGCTCCTTGATTCTTCACGTTCCAAGTCAATCTTGCAGGGCCAATCATGCCCAACGTAGCGTCAGAAATCAACGAACCAATCATCCTCCTTACTGCCGAAACACTGCCGCACATAGTCTTCATGGTGTGGCTTCCCCAATCACTGCGCCAATTCCAAAGCACTTTAAGGATGATGGAAGGACTGATCGATAGCTCCTGGCTAAGGAGGAGCTGTTGAAAAAATATTCCTGCATCAGCGCCTCTATCTTCAGCTTGAGAGGCGACAACGTAAAACATCGTAAAACACTTCCCTGCGAGGCTTCGTTCTTGCAACAGCGGCCTGCAGACTTGAGACCTCCTGAGGCGTCGTCATGATCACATCAACGCTACTTCTACCCTGTGATTCTAGCACATTCAGAATACATGGCCAAAGCAATTCAAATTCCGTAGTTTCATTTTGGAGCTGAACGAAAATACCAATACGCTTTTTGGAAGTTCCCCTTGGAGAGAGTAGCAAATTGTTCAGCCAGTCCACTAGGTGTGATACTCGAGTTGTCACAGCAGAACCCACAAATCCGGGAAGAAGTGGTTGCGTGCCTGCCTCACCGACTTGATACAGCACCCCAGCGGGCTTGTTGATGATTTTATTCAACTTGCCTTCAAGCGTTGTTTGCTTCACAGTCGTCATAATAAAACAGTCATGGGAATTTCGAAAAGCCAACTCAGAGCGAATGGTCAGCACAGGAACAGCAAAGGATCTGGCATGAATCACCTCAAATGCAAAGTCTGGCAAAGACAGGCTGACATGCAAATCTGCTACAGCTATGTATCGCAGAAGCTCCCTCCAATCCGAGACAAATATGATGTTAGTAGGCAGCGATGATCCCTGTTGCATCTCCTGCACTGGTTCGTCCTCGTACAGCACTATCAGCCAGTCATGGCCAAATCTAGCTTTCATCATCTCAACCAGCCTTGGTGATGAGAGATCGACCTCCTTTTTGCTGCACCAAGGGTTGGCTACAATCGTGACCAAAAATCCATCCAACGAGATTCTGTGAGCAGATCTGATTTCATCGCGATCTTTTGACACTTGGGTGGAAAATCTTGACGAAGCCTCGGCAGTGCGCAGAAATGGTCGGAACGTCAGGTATTTCCCACTGTCTTTAGCCCACTCCTGGCGAGCTGCATCGGAAGTGAAAAAGACGGCATCAAAATTTGCCATTGCCAGGCTGATTTGCCGCACATCCTGGACGTCGTCTTTCTCTCGGCCTCTGGAGTCTACAGGCGGGTAGTAATACCACACCAAACGAGACCGAGATTGTCGCAATCCATCATGAGGCAAGCGCAAGCCAACCTTTTCCCACAGCGCCGAGAAACACAAAATGATATGCGGGTCGTTTCCATTGAAGGATGCAGAAGCAATTTTCCAAACCTCTGAATTGATATCTTCTCCCCCCAGCACCTCTGCAAGAGCTGAGTTCACCTTCACTCTGAATTTGGTTTCGGCCTGCCGGTGCCCGCGGTAGGCACTTTGACCGCGAAGTTCGGTCCACCAACCAAAAAAAAGAAAAACAGACGCAAGCCTGAGCCGTGCCTTGGCCGAGCGACACTTACGACACTGGCAATGTCTGCCCCGGTATTGGCAATATCATGCGATACCACAGTTGGTTCTGAGTCAATTTGTTGTCTCTTCAAAGGTGCCGTGGTGCTCCAGATAGCAAAACACCCGAAAAAGACAAGACCTGGCGTCTGCAGCACGTAGCGGCGCAAAAAAAAACATGGCGATCGCGGTGACAAGGTGAAACTCGCACATACTGTGACTCAGGGCATGGATTGGCGCTCTCAGGCGCTCAGTGTATCCTCTCAAAGTACGCTGCGTTTCTTCAATCATTGGTGTGTTTGAATTCTATGCGTATTTAGTCTGTGGGAGGTGGGTTCAACCCGGTTCCCTTGGCTGCCCTGCATTTGCGGTTGTTGTGTAATTACGACTTTGATCGTGTGAAGCAGTTGTTTCATTGAAAACATGTGTTGTAAAGTTTCTACGCCTAGAGGCCGCCTGCCGATGATGAGCTAAAGGTGTGACGCCATCCTCACCCGCACTGCACCATTTCGCCCCTGGAGCAGTTTGGCTTGCCAGGGACTGCAACGTCTCCAAAAAACGGCTGCGCAAGAAACCAACTGTTTGCAGCACACCTTCGGAAGAATTTCGGAATAGATAAAACATCGACAAAAGTACACCAACAAGTCTGTGAGCCGTGAGGACATGAAGCACCGGATCTCTATCAAGTCCTTGGGGGGCGTAAATTTGGAATGCATATCAGCACGGATGCCCGAGACCAATCTAGATCCACAGAGATGGAGAGAAGGAACAGGGGGACGAAGAGGGAGAGGAAGAGGGAGAAGAGAAGAGAAGAGAAGAGAAGAGAAGAGGCGGGAAGGGAAGGGAAGGGAAGGGAAGGGAAGGGAAGGGAAGGGAAGGGAGGGAAGGGAAGGGAGGGGAAGAGAGGGGAAGGGAGAGGAGAACAGAGGAGAACAGAGGAGAACAGAGGAGAACAGGAGAACGAGGAGAACAGAGGAGAACAGAGGAGAACAGAGGAGAACAGAGGAGAACAGAGGAGAACAGAGGAGAACAGAGGAGCACAGAGGAGCACAGAGGAGCACAGAGGAGAACAGAGGAACAGAGGAACAGAGGAGAACAGAGGAGAACAGAGGAGAACAGAGGAGAACAGAGGAGCACAGAGGAGCACAGAGGAGCACAGAGGAGAACAGAGGAGAACAGAGGAGAACAGAGGAGAACAGAGGAGAACAGAGGAGAACAGAGGAGAACAGAGGAGAACAGATGAGAACAGAGGAGAACAGATGAGAACAGAGGAGAACAGACCAGAACAGACCAGAACAGACCAGAACAGAGGAGAACGAGAGGAGAAGAGAGGAGAAGAGAGGAGAAGAGGGTAGAGGAGAAGAGTGGAGAAGGGAGGAGAAGGGAGGGGAAGAGAGGAGACGAGAGGAGAGGAGAAGAGAGCAGAAGGGAGGAGAAGAGAAAAAATGAGAAAAAAGATTTGAAAAGATAAATGTAGATTTAAAAATGTTTTAAAAATGGAAGAGATAAGAACAAAAAAGGGAAAAAAGAAAAAGAAGAGGAAAAAAGAGAAGAGAAACAAAGAGAAGATCAACAGAGAGAAGATAAAAAGAGAGAAGAGAAAACAGAGAAGAGAAAAAGAAAACAACAAACGAAAAAATACAAGAGAAAAAAGACAAGAGAAAAAAAGACAAGAGAAAAAAGGCAAGAGAAAAAAATGCAAGAGAAAAAAGACAAGAGGAAAAAAACAAGAGAAAAAAGACCAGATAATAAAAGACAAGAAAAAAAGACAAGAGAAAAAAAGGCAAGAGAAAAAAAGGCAAGAGAAAAAAAACAAGAGGAAAAAAACAAGAGAAAAAAGACAAGAGAATAAAAGACAAGAGAAAAAAACAAGAGAAGGGAAGGGAAGGGAAGGGGAGGGGAGGGGAAGAGGAAGAGGAAGAGGAAGAGGAAGAGGAAGAGGAAGAGAAGGGAGAGAGATAGAGATGCCTTTTCATCGGTCATAGGATGAAACCATGCAACCCTGCATGAGGAGGAACATGTACAACTGTAGTAGAATTGTATGGGTATATCTGCGTCTGCGCAAACACGCGCATATTACGATCAAACTTGAAACCAGTTACCCAAACCTTTGGCAGCAAAATCAGAAGACTACAGCCCGATGAGCTGTTCAGAATGCCGCAGCTATGGCAAAAATACAGGCGCTGCACCAATGGACACATGCTCAGATACAGATGGTTTCGAAGCTGGATGGGGGTGCCATGCCAAGGCTGTATCCCCAACGTTCAGGGCGCTTTTTTTGCTACTGAAACGGCAGAGCTTGCAAGACCTTTCGGCAGTGACACCCTTATGCACTGAACTATAAGCCTGAAGCAAAAATCCGCCAGATGAATCGAAAATCGCAGGCTCACTATATTTGCCCAGACCAAGCCTGTCCATCCTCGTCAAAGGAAACTCAAATCTATTGATCCAATTCAAGTAACAAACTTCCGATTTACGAACGGATGTCAGCGCGAAGCTTTCACATCACCTTGTCAACCAAACAGGCGGCAACTTCTTTCATTCGTCCCATTCCATTCCGTTCCCTTCCGTTCCGTTCCCTTTCCCCTCCATTGCACTCCACTCCACTCCTGTCCTTTCCTTTCATTCACTCATTTCGTTACATAATTTATGTCATTCATGTCATTCATTCCATTCGTTTCAATCACTTCATTCATTTCATTCATGTCATCAATTCAATCATTCCATTCATTCAAGCAATTCATTCATGTCATTCATTTATTTCATTTCATTCAGGTCCTTTTTTCAATCATGTCATTCATTTCATTCGTTTCATGGTTTCAGTCATTTCATTCACTTCATTTCATTTCATTTTGTTTCATTTCATTTCATTTCATTTCATTCATTCCATTCATTCCATTCATTCACGCAGTCATTTCATTCATGTCATGTCATTCATTCATGTTGTTTCCCTTCGTTTCGTTTCACTTCATTTCATAAATTTCATTCGTTTCATTTCATTTCGTTTCATTTCGTTCCATTCCATCTCATTTCACTTCAAACAAAACATAAATTTCATTCATTTATTTCATGTCATTCATTTCGTTATTTTCACGTTTCAAAGTATATTTCATTTCTTTTTTTCATCTCGCTCAATCTTTCATTATTCTATGTTTCATGTATTCATGCTTTCATTTTTTCTGTCATCCTATTCATTCTTTCACTCTCTTCCTTCATTCCGTCATTCCAGCCTTCACTCCAGCCAACCCTTCCATCCCAGAAACAAGAAGAAGTGTCATACAAGCGATGCAAAGGAGGAGAGATTGTTTCAAAGAGCCTTTGCCTCCCCGTCCCG
>CAMXCT020003322.1:0-68854 GCA_947184155.2 Cladocopium goreaui
ATGTTTGCCATGCTTTGAAAATTTGCTGATGGTTGTTTTAATTTTCAAGCTGCAAGACATCTCCATGATCCATCGGGTAAAGCCCAAAGTAAAGGGGCACCATGCCAAACTTCACGACATGCGTCTAGCACGCAAGTAGATCAAATTCCACGGCTCACCAAAGCGCCAATTTATCAGGCACGAAAGCGTCAGCTCAGCAGGGCCTCCATGTTTTTTAGTTGCTTTCAATCAGAAATTGCGATTGGCCAAGTATAAGGTTACAGAAATCTCTGCAAGGGAAAGAATGGCCCAACAGAAACCTCAACTGAGAAGTTTTCAGTTCGATTTTTTTCCCCCTGGAGATCTCCATGGAACCCCATACATTGCGCAACATTGGCCCCACATAGCCCCAAAAAAGAACCTCAACGGAAAAGTTTTCTGTTGGTGTTCTTATGGGTTCTGATTTTTTTCTCTCCAAAGACCTCCATCGAACCCCATTGGATGTAGCCGTGCTATATGGAGTTTCATGGACGTCTCTGTGAGGGGAAAAAACATTTTTTTGTGATGGTTTTTCTTTGATCTTGCTTGAGCCACGTTGAAGAATAAGGGAGGCCAATGCTGGGCAATTTGTGGTCTAAGTTGGAAACATGTTAAGTCATTTGGCGCTAAAAAACCAACCCCAACCGAAAACTTTTCGGTTGAGGTTCGTTTTTGGGGCTGCTTTGGGTCTATGTGGGGCCAATGTTGGGCAATTTGTGGTCTAAGTTGGGACCATGTTGGGTCATTTGGCGCTTAAAAACCAACCCCAACCGAAAACTTTTCGGTTGAGGTTCGTTTT
This sequence comes from Cladocopium goreaui, assembly GCA_947184155.2. Lineage (NCBI taxonomy): Eukaryota > Dinophyceae > Suessiales > Symbiodiniaceae > Cladocopium > Cladocopium goreaui. The sequence continues at coordinate 818 of CAMXCT020003322.1, forward strand.
TGGGGCTGTTTTGGGTCTATGTGGGGCCAATGTTGGGCAATTTGTGGTCTAAGTTGGGACCATGTTGGGTCATTTGGCGCTAAAAAAAAAACAACCGAAAACTTTTCGGTTGAGGTTTGTTTTTGGGGCTGCTTTGGGTCTATGTGGGGCCAATGTTGGGCAATTTGTGGTCTAAGTTGGGACCATGTTGGGTCATTTGGCGCTTAAAAACCAACCCCAACCGAAAACTTTTCGGTTGAGGTTCGTTTTTGGGGCTGTTTTGGGTCTATGTGGGGCCAATGTTGGGCAATTTGGGGTCTAAGTTGGGACCATGTTGGGTCATTTGGTGCTTTGGGTTGGCGTACCAACGTTTACCCAGCCAAGCTTTGGGGGTCTTTAGATTCAAAGATTAGGTTGGGAATCTGGAACATCCAAGGCTCCTGCTGAGTGCTGGCATTTGGGAAAGAGTTCATAACAGCATGTAGGCCATCAGTGTTGTTGGATGAGAGTGTAATGGACAGCGTCACTACAAACAATCGCTCAGTAGACATTATTGAAAGCTAGGGCCCACAAGCTCGAAACTGCACGGGGTGAGGTGACAGTTGACACTCAGCCCGAAATTTGTGAAACATGCGCAAGGATTGCAGCACCACAAGCAGCCTGACATGGGACAACTATGTTGCCCATGACTCTCAAGCGTTCCTTCGCCTCTGGAGTCAGGCTGGTCGACAAATAGTCTTTGAATGCCACATTGCAGGCAGGATTCCAAGGCTTTGATACCCACAAGTCGTACTGCGGCTGACCCTGCCGAAGGATGCAACAAGAAATAAAGATCCAATTTCTGTCTGCGACAAATTGCTGCGAAACTGTCACACTGCAAGGTCCTTGAGAAGGTCCGGGAGATGACCAGGTTTGAATGCCCAGAGAAACACTCGGGATCTGCCGGCCTGAGGTTTAGACCGCAACAGTTTCCATGCAAATCTTGATTACAACATGGAATTTTAAGCCCGATGCCGGCAAGCCAACTTGGGAGAGCCTCACCGTGGCCCAGGCGAGCTGGAACCCTCGCCGGCGGCACTCCTATCATGTCATGATAACAAAAACAATCATCTCGTGCCACGCCTGCAAAAAGGACAAGAATAATGAACCCATGGGTCCTTTTCAAGGTAGTTGAAGCTGCCTCGGCACCCTTCTTGTGTGCTGAGCAAAGCTTTCACATTCTCAAGGAACAGCACCTTCCTCAGAGTTAAAAAAGGAAACTTGGATCGGGCGCGTTTGTCTGTGCAGGGAAGCAAGTTCGATGGAAGCATTCAATTCACTTCCTATATTATAAGTTTGTGGCTGTCCCAGCTTGAGACGCTGGCAGTCGCGGCAAAAGGTCAGTGATCCGGAAAATCTCTTTGGCCAATCCACTGCGCGCATCCTTCATACCACGCTGGCCCCCCGCATTCGAGATGCCCTCAAACAAAATGTCAAAGATTGGAAAATTTGCCAATAGCCGCCACAGCAAGAAAGTGACAAAAGCCACTGCCCAAACTGAGGCATGCACTTGGCATGGCCAACCAGCAGTTAGCGCTTCAGCATACAGCGCTTCACCACTTGGCTCATACGAACGTACATCGGCAAAAACATCGCAAGTGGGCAGGCACTTGTCCTGCATCCTGGCCTTCAAAATTTTCTGACAAAATTCATCGCGCTCCACCTCAAAACAAACATGCTGGACTACTTACTTGACACTCTGAATCAAACATGATCTAACTATCAGAAGACGGCAGTGAGGCTTGGGCCATTGCAACCGGTGTCAAGTACCTGGCTTTGCATGGAGAAACATCACCAACATTAAATTGACTTGAACTGAATTGAGCTGAATTGAGTTTGTCAAATGGCAATCGGCTATCACATCTGCAAGTCAAATCCGACCGCCCCAGGCACTTAAATTCCGCGATCAAAAGTCACTTGCAACACAGTGCAAACATATTTTAGGCTCGCGGTCGTTTCTTTCCTTGTGGGTCTTCGCAGCGGTGACCTACAGGCGGCACTGCTGGCTCTTCCAATCCTGCACTTACTTGTGGCCGCGTCAGATTTGTCTTGGCCCTTGGTGGGGCTTGAAATGGGCTTTGGCACATGTCTGGCAATGAGAAACAAACAGGCCAAAGAAGAAGATTTGGTGGCGCGCTGAAGCCCACACATTCCACATAGACTCTTCACATGCTTGCCACTTGTTGTTGGTCCATACCCACCTCGGCTCAATTTTGTTCACTGATATATAATCGTCAACACCTGGCAACAACCGAACAAGAATAATACAAATTTATTTAAGTCTTGATTTTCCTCAGCCGCTCACACTGAGTTCTGCCATCGGCAAAGAATCAAAGACCCACGAGGCACCCTTGGCAAAATGTTATGAAACTGCTTTACTTAAAGAATCTTCTTCTGGACTGACCGCCAAAGATCGCCCAATTTTTCACCACAGAAACCTTGCTGAAAGCTGACAGGCTGACAGACATGCTAGTTTCATTCCTATAATTCTGAGGTGGCTGCTTGATTTGGTTAATGCCAACAGTGCGCACGGTCTCCATCGCAAGGCTTCACATGCGGCTGGGTCAGGGATTCTAGTACCACAAGGATACTGCTGCAATTTACTCACTCGTGTCCTGTCACTCTAAGACTATCTGTCTGTATTTTTGCCGTACGTCGATAGAAGTTTGCATCAAAGCGTTTGAAGCCAACTCTGCAATCAAGAGCGATGCAGAACTCAGCAACCACACACTGCTGCTCCAAACACGAGTCTGACAACAACATTCTTCAGGGGGGCACTTACTGAGACCCAGCTCCAAACCAGCTACGCCGGTAAAGAGACTTACGCACTTCAATGTTCTGGAGGCCTGCCGGTAACTTGAAAAGACCGCGCATGGTCATAATCATCATCATCGTCATCATCATCATCATCATCAGAGAAGTTTCAAGCTCCGAGTGGTTGACTGCAAAAAAACTGCCACTAAAACAATCTGAATCTGATCTTCTGAAGGCCTCGGCATGTGGAAAATGTTCCCGGAAGCACTGCATGTCAACGGAGCCAGGCGCAGGACTTGTCCAATTCATTGGCAAACCACTGAAATGCTCGGCAGCAACCACACTCAACCATCTGCCAGGTTCAAGCCCCTCGCTGACGAGCTTTCGATATGGGTCACTGTGCTTGATCATGTTCGCCAAGTCCTGCTAAAATGAAATCTTCCTAACAAATTGGCAGAACCTCTGAACTCGGAGCAACTCACGGTGATTAGCAAACTGGGAAACCTCTTTTCTGAGGAAATGACAGTGATCCCTCTTTTGCTGACTGGGCCCAACGCTGCTGTCACAGACGCCGAAAAGCATCCTGAGGCAAAGTCTGCAGCACTGCATTCATTCGACTTGTAGCAATCAGACCATTGACTCAAGTTCAAACATGTCATCAATCTGAATTCAAACATGCAATGACTGAGCCTCATACTGATAATTCCCCAAGACCGAAAGATCCTGGTACCCGAAAATTTTTCAGCACCATTGGGCTTGAGGCCTGGCTTCACCTGGCTGACCTGAGCGACACACTACTTGCCAAAGATGTGCAAAGAACCTACATACTACTATTTGCCAAATATGTGTAAAGAAAATTATTATTAGGCACTGCCGGGCTCTGAAAATTGTTAAGAGCTGGGCCACTTTGAGATCCAGCGGTTGGCAATGCCGCAACGGGACGGAAGCACTGACGCATGTTCGGTCGTGGATCCAGCCGCTTGGAGGCAACTGGCAAAGAAATTGAAAAAATGACGGGTCTTGACAAAAATGAATGACATCAAATTGGATCTTACGTGCAGTGGTGTCTCCGTCGCCTTCCCCATCTGTCTTGGTTTATAGATCGTCTTCTTCACAAAACAGACCTGGCACAAACAAAATCACAAAGCAACGGCAAGTCAAGAAATAAGTTTCCCAATCTCAAATGGATAGTAAAGATTCGCTGCATGATTGCTTATTGCTCTTGTAACATCATGGCTGGGTCTAGTTGGTGATCCAGCCAGCAGCCTTGTCCGAATAGACGCGCTGTCTCTTCCGTCCTCCACCAGCCTTCAGCGAATTAAGTAAAACCATGTTCAGAATATAAAGCAAGTTTCAACAACAGGCTTCAACGCAACATGGCAGGAAACAACCCCATTGCAAAATATTCAAGGTTGGGCCTTGACTGCAAGTTTGCCGGCCTGTTTCTTCAAGACCTGTGATAAAAAAAACAGTTTACAGCGCAATGTCAGCAATCGAATACATCGTGTAAAGCCCAATGCGACACGCCAATCCAAAAAATGCTGTTCTTTCTCAACATGGCCGGTTTCCACCATCAACGACGTGCAATGGAAAGGCTGCACCTTGACCTTTTTGCCCGCCGGCTTTTTTATGACAGGACGACGGACGTGTCTTTTTCCCTGCCGGGCAAAGGATTGAACAGAGGAATGATATCTCCAGATTGGTCGTGTGACATGAAAATCCGAGTAGTCAATCATAAAAGGTTCCATGGATGTCTCTGGAAATCATTTTTGAGGAGAAAATTGCAAAAAATCTGAGCCCTTCGCGAAGGGCTCGGATTTTGATCTGTTTTTAATCTAACATAACCGTTAGAAAGCACCCAGAGACCTCTCCATGAAAGCCTTATGGGGGTCTTTTGGGGAGTATCTCGGGGCATTTTTGGGCCATTTGGTGGCCAGTTTGGTGATTATTTTGGTACAATCTTTCGCGTCGAAAATTCCCGAATTTTTGACGCGAAATTTTGGCGCCCTCATGGGCGTCATTGGCCCCTACATGGCTCAACATAGCCCCCAAAATGGCCCGAGATACTCCTGAAAAGGGTTTGGTGTGACCCTTATAAGGCTTCCATGGAGGTCTCTGTCTGCTCTTCAAGGGTTACGCTGGGCCAAAAATTCATCAAAATCTGAGCCCTTCGCGAAGGGCTCAGATTTTCTGCAATTTTCTCCTCGAAAATGATCTCCAGAGACCTCCATGGAACTTTATAGTCAACCAGTGACACATGCGTCCCTTTCAATAAAGATCGCTACCAAAAAATAACAGAACCAGACCAACTTTTTTAAATATGGTACCGGGAATCAGTGTGCAAGGTACACTAACTAGAAAGCAAAGGAACTTTAAACCATGCACGGGTTAGGGACCATCCAGAAAGCAAACAAGCATCGAACATGAAAACAACATATACTTGAAAAACATCATCACTGGAATCGGGATGCTGACCACTTGCACTTGCACCACTCTTTTTCGCACATGCAAAGTGGAGGAAATAGCACATGCTTGGCTGCTGGATTCAGCAGCTTTAAATAGGAGGCTTCCAGTTGTGACACGCAGAAAAATCAAGTTCCAACTAGTATCAAGAAAGGTCATACATCGGCAGGCATTTCAACAAGCCCAGGGCGGCCAAGCACGAAGCCTTGAATCCTCCAGCACAGCCGTTCTTCCCTACTTGCTGCCCCCTGAGCCCGCTGCCACTTCAAAGGGTCTGCACGCACAAACGTCGAGGCCGCAGGCATGACCGGCCGATTCAAGTAACAAGAGGCAATCTTCAAGGGATTCGAAGATGTCCGCGTTCAAAGTGGGGTCGTAAGCACTGTAGAGCCAGTCACTGAAACTGACTAGCTCCTCCCAGGCTGGTCGGATCAAATTCTTGTTGTTAAGTTTCCATGCGTCAAGACCAAGGTGATGGATGGGTCGCTTGGACTCCGATGCAGCCACGTGCGTTTGTGTCATGACCGGCTGTTCCGGGAACATTTTAGCTTCCACAAAGGCCAGTGTGTTGGCTGTCGACTCCCACCAAAACCACATGGAATTCAAGTAGGGAGGTTTCCCAAGATAGGCTATAATGGCATGGAATGCTTTGCACCAAGCTTCCAGTTTGTCCACGCGTCCCGGAAGTATGGTGTCGTCCAATGGAGCAACGAATCCCTGCAGGATCGAAATCAGAGCGGCGCTCTGCACAAAGTGCATCTGGCTGTTCATGGCCAAGGAGTATGTACGGTTCAGGCTTGACACAAGCTGCTCAAATCTTTTCGCATTTGCACAAAATGGTGGGAAACGAATGGGCCAATGGTGTTCTGTTTCGTCAACTTGATTTCCAATTTCAAACATCACAAGAGCACCGCCAAAATTGACTGAACATGCTGTGAAAAATTCGGACATGCAAAAATTGCACCTCAAAAAAACCGTTGCACAAAAATAAGGTTCGTTCACTCTCATTTAGTGTTCCGGTGTGGTCCTATACACGGATTGGAAAGAATGTTGCATGAGCCGGGCAAAGCAAAATACTTATTGTACTTAATAATGACAAAGCACAGGGTGGTTACTACACGGATTGGAGAAAAGTAATTTTCCAAGAGCTGGGCATGCAAACATCGCGGAAGTACAAGCTCAGGCGAGCAGGGCAAACACAAGACATTAATCTTGGGAACGATCGAGGCAACACAGCAGGGGTTCAAGCGCCAAGTCAATAAGCTGGAGGCAAGGAGCGCAAGGCAAAACATGCTTCATCATTTTTCTTTGAATGTTCACTCCTTTCAAGCGCTCACAACTTGGTTGACTGCTAGCATCAAAGTATATAGTAGATAAATTGAAACATGTCTGCCTTGATGAAAATGAATCTCAATGGGGTCATGTTTGTTGAATGACTCTCTCCTTGCCGGCAAAAAAACGAATGGACAACACGGGGTCAGGCCTCCACTGCGAGACAAGGACCAAGAGGAGCCTTGCAACACGTCGCACCGGTGAAATGTTCAGACAGCAAGCCAGACTCAGTTCTTGTGATGGTTGTTTCCGGTAGTGAAATAAACATTCAAAATCAAAACAGTTTTGTGGTTCTACTACAAGTCTTGGAAACCCACCTTCCGGTCCGGTACACCCAAAAAACACGCATCAGATCAAGGAATTTGACGAGCCTCAGCAGGGTTGTGGACTGATAGCTCTTCCGTCTCCATCTCATCTTCGGACTCGGTCCTAACCATGTCACCAAAGAGAAACGTTTGGGGATTAAGCCTGACATTTAAATTTAACTACCGACAGCTACAGAATTGGATTCAACAACTTGGGGGCGCACAGCGACATGATCGGAGCGAGGTTCGGGGCTGCCATTGCCCTTTTTTAGTCTCAATTTCCCAAGGTTTGGGCCGGGCCAGCTTTGAATCGAAAGCGGGCAGGAACACTACTGCAGCTCTGCAAAAAAACATACCTGGACCACCACTAACTCAATTCCACAGCTGAACAGCCAAGACAACACACAAAATCACTCAAACAAATTCCACGTCATCAGTCATGAACCCAAAAAAATCTTCAAACCGAGTTGGTTTGCGCACCCCAACACAGAAAACGTGTTGGTTGAGGGACTGATCCTGATAATCAACTTGGACGAATTCCACCCTGATGCCGCACAGAAAAAATCACAAGTGAGCAAGGTTGTTTGCCCTTAAATTTTGGTGGTCAAATGCCCCGCGTCACATTATAGTGGAAATTCACAACTCGTGAACCTAGCAAATCTAAGCTTGGCGTATCCATCTAAGGTCAGGGGTTTGCTGTGGTATGGTGTATATAGCGCACGCTTCATTGCGCAACACGGCACCTACTATTTTTTGCAAGGTTTGTCGAATAGTTTGTATATAGTTGTTATTATAACTTCTTTGTTCTAAGTAGTCCTCCGAAGAAGAATGTATTCCTACATCATAAAAATCAAGTCCCAATAAGTTAAGCTTTAAAAATTCAATAGACCCAGATTGCGGGAACCATGCCATGTGAGAGCTGTTGCCATAGCCGCGACAAACATATGAGCCATCGCATAGCTTTCAAAGCATCTTGGCTTTTGCGCCAGATAGGCTTAGGTCACTAGGCATCGAGGGTGCCATTGACAAAGTTTTTGCACGCTTTAAGCAACCAGTCGTGTTTGTCTGCGGCCGTTATTATCATTGACCGGTAACGGGCTCTAAATATTAGATCAGGTCCGATTCCAGTTCGGTGAGTGACAGTCAGTCAGCCAACGGCCCGTCAGCCAATGGCCGGTCGGCCAACGGCCAGTCAGCCAGTCAGTCAGTCAATGTCCCACTGAGGGGCCCAAGCCCTCAGACCCCAGACCATTTCCAGACCCCAGATCAAAGGAAAATTCTTTAAACTCTTGTTGATGCTGCCACCCACACATATCTTCGAAAAAAGCACGCAACCACTTGAGGGTTTGAGTTTTGCCTGCACCTGGAACCCCGTGGAAGACTGCACGCAACGGCTCACTGCGGGAACTTTCGGCCTGTTCTTCTTGAGCCTCTGTGAGGCAGCGGTCAACGACAGCACGCAGGAATTTCAGTTGTTCGGCTGTGGGTTTACATGCTGACCGCGGCTCTGCCTTTGCTGCGCGCGGTTCTGCACTGGCTGAGCGCTGCTCTGCACTGCATGCGGCTGCATCGACTGCCACCGAGCCCTGCTCTGCGAGACGCTGCAACCATGCTGTGGCAGCCTCTGGCGTTAACTTGCCGTAGGTCCAGCGCAGTGGTTCGGTCTCCGACAACGGTGTCGGTTGCTGCGTTTTGCTTTGACTCCGGTCAAGCTTTATGTCCGTTATGCCAGTGTTTACATACCAGGTGTTTGCTGTATCAACTACTGCTCCTACATCTACTACTACTACTACTACTATTACTACTACTACTACTACTACTCCTACTACGACTACTACTACTACCACTACTACTACTACTACTAGGACGACTACTACTACTACTACTACTCCTACTACTACTACTACTACTACTCCGACTACTACCACTACGACTACTAGTACTACTACTGCAACTACAACTACTATTACTACTACTACTACTGCTACTACTACTACTACTCCTACTCCTACTACTACTACTACTTCGACGACTACTCCGACTACTGCTCCCCCGACTACTACTACACCTACTGCGACTACACTTTCGCCGCACCCAGCACTGACCACCTGCCACAGCAACGACACCGCCTCCGCCCACGACGACGACGTGGCCTACCGTCCCCGTGCGCGCACCCATCGAAACAGATGGCCTCCCAGAATCACACTCGCCCGCCGGTGCCGACGCTGGCGGGGCCCGCCCAGGTATCTCTCGGCGTCCTCGGACGCCGATGCTGCCGGGCATGGCCCCAGGTTCCCTCGGCAGCCGCACCCGACCCCCGCGGGATCGGCGCACACCCAGCAAGGCGCCTTAGCGCATCGCCCTTGCTGTCATACCCGGCGTCCCGGGCGTTGGCCCCAAGTGTGCGGAGCGGTGTGTCCCCGCACCACCGGCCACCGTGGTGACAGCCGCCCATGCACTGCATGCAGTTGCACGGTCCCGCTGCTCTGGTCCGGGGTTCCAACCACAACAACCAACATCTATCCTGTTCATATCCCATTGACCCCCTCTAACTCCCACTCCCGACTGGATGCTCTAGGATTACCTTCCTAACATGGTCATGTGGCAGTCACTCAACTGCTCGTATTTGCAATCTCCTCCGAGGACCAGCCACTGACCCGTTCGTATTTCCTGTGTATCTACAATCTACATCTATGCATATATGCACATTGCCGGAGTACCTTTCGGGGTGTGGCTACGATTCTTTTAGGCGGTGGCTCACAAAGATAGGCTGAAAACCATGATCATCTCAAGTTGATAGGATTTATTTACCATCATCCTCAACTCCATAGATCCTATCCATATTGTATTTTATAAATAATATATCTATATCTCTATACATGGTGTCCTAACATGGTGGTACCCCTAAATCATCTATGTCATGGATGACCATGCCATCGTCTTGCAACAACCATGGTGAGTCTGGGATCCCCCATGACCTAAGAAATCCCCAGAGGATGCATTCCCGGATTTGCTTCCTTTAAGTTCAAGGCCCTCTCTCTAGCAAGCATATATATATAATATACGTATCTCCTATCTAGTATATATTCTTATATATGGTGTCTATACCCCGTAGAGATTTTCCACGTAGTGGATTTCCCACTACTTTCCCACTGGGAAAATGACAATCAATGGCTGCGGTAAGGCGCTCACCCACCTTACCGCAGCCATAGCATCCGTGAATGGGCCAGCCAAAGAACCACGACCACTCCGAGCCCGACAACCATCACCTCACTGAGACGTTGTCCGTCGCACTGCTCACAAATAAGGTTGCAAACGGGGATGATGCCATGTATGGTTAACAGGCATGTTGGCTACCCATCACTGCCTCTCGTAACTCTGTACCCCTCCACTTGCTAACTTCTACTCCTCCAACGTTGTTGCCTCGGTGAAAACACTTGAAACAACTGACCGTCTGCGGCGAACCGACTATCTGCTAGACCACTGCGATGGGTTGAGCCTCAACAAGCAATAGCTCGGCCCTGATGAAAAACTTGGTTCACATCTACCTCTGGTTACAACAAAGGTTGCCAGCGTCGATGCTTGCTTCTCTCGCTTGCGCAAACTCAATGTGCAAGATGGCTCTCCCGACTTCGGTGTACGCCACGTACACCCGGGCTGTCAGCCCCCTTCGGATGAAGGATGCTGCCGGGACGCCCGAAGTCCCGGCCCCCGTCTTACACAGGGGGAGGTTAAGACAACCCCCAACGCGTCAGTAACACCACACCAACGGCAACCACCAACACAACAACCACAACCACGACATACTCCCCTGCCGCGATTGCGACGACAACAACAACAACAACAACACCAACAGCAGCAGCAACAGCAACAGCAACAACAACAACAACAACGACAACGACAACGACAACGACAACGACAACGACAACGACAACAACAACAACAACAACAACAACAACCACACCAGAACATGGACATGGATTACACCCCACGAATACCTTCCACGGGTCTGCTTTGGCCGGCGCCTGGCTGTCAGGCGTAAGCCTCATAAATTCGGCTCCGCCGGCTCCACACGAGTACGCTGACAAATGCGTCACGAGCGTCCCAGAGCGACTAGAGCTCTATGGTGAGGCGCGCCCCAAGCCGCCGACCCTCCGACGCCGGGCCCCGAAAAACACCAAAAATCCTTCACGAGGGTGGGGGAGAGCTTTTTGGACGGCATCCGGGTCGCTCATAAGCGTCTCCAAGAGCAAAATCCCGCTCCCCCCCCGTTTGGAGGGTACCTAAAATCGGAAAAAAGCGCCGTTTTGACACATGTTTCGGACGATTTTTCGCTTTTCGAAAGTTACAAAATGCTGTAAATTACAGCATTTTTGCGTTTTAACGTCTTTTGCGGGAGCCATGCAAAAACGCAGAAAATGCTGTAAATACCAATACTTTTTGGACCCGAGATGCACAAAACACTGCAAATACCAGTGTTTTTGAAAGCCAAGCAAAAAAACACCGTAAATTACAGCATTTTTGGCAAGTTGATCGCAAAAAATGCTGGTATTTACAGTGTTTTTGCAATTTCAAGAAAACGTGGAAGGCACGAAACACTATAAATAGCGGTGTTTTGGCCACTTTTGGACGCCGAAACGCTGGTATTTACGCAGTTTTTTACCCGTGGCGGCGCCAAACCCCTGTAAATTACAGCATTGTCTTCCCTTTTTGAACCGTTTTTTTGCGTTGATGAACGCAAAAAACGCTGGTACTTGCGCGTTTTTCAAAAAATCGAAGATCGTGACGTGAACGAAACCGTGTAAATAACAGTGTTTTAGCCACTTTCGGGGACTAAAACTGTGGTATTTACGCGGGTTCTTGCCATCTGACAGCGCAAAATGCTTGTAAATTACAGCACTCAGTGCGCTGTTTATGTTCAATTTTTTAACCTGCGATGCTTTCACCTGTTCTTTGCATTCTTCCACAAGAAACAATGTTGCAGATTGAAACTGGACGACAGCGTGACCCGAAAGAAAGCTGGATGGAGGAGTCGCACAGAAGCTTTTACACACAGACGCGTTTGCACATAGAAGCTTTTACACAGAGAAGCCTTTACACAGAGGACCTTTTACACACAAAAGCATTTGCACACAGCAAGCTTTTACACACACAGGGGCTTTTACACGGAGAAGTCTTTACACAAAGGAGCTTTTTACACACAGAAGGTTTTACACAGAGAAGTCTTTACTCTAAGGAGCTTTTGCACACAAACATCTAGGAGCCTTTACACACAGAAGCTGTTACACAAAGAAGTCTTTACAGAGAGGGCTTTTTACACACAAACTCGTTTGCACATAGAAGCTTTTACACAGAGAAGCCTTTACACAGAGGAGCTTTTACACACAAAAGCATTTGCACACAGCAAGCTTTTACACACACAGGGGCTTTTACACAGAGAAGTCTTGACACAAAGGAGCTTTTTACACACAGAAGGTTTTACACAGAGAAGTCTTTACTCCAAGGAGCTTTTGCACACAAACGCCTAGGAGCCTTTACACACAGAAGCTGTTACACAAAGAAGTCTTTACACAGAGGGCTTTTTACACACAGACGTGTTTGCAGACAGAAGCTTTTACACAGAGAAGCCTTCACACAGAGGAGCTTTTACACACAAAAGCATTTACACACAGCAAGCTTTTACACAGACAGGGGCTTTTACACAGAGAATTCCTTACACAAAGGAGCTTTTTACACACAGAGGTTTTACACAGAGAAGTCTTTACTCCAAGGAGCTTTTGCACACAAACGTCTAGGAGCTTTTTCACACAGAACTTTTTACACGAAGAAGGCCTGACAGAGAGAGTTTTTACACACAGACGCGTTTGCACACAGAAGCTTTTACACAGAGAAGCCTTTACACAGAGGAGCTTTTACATACAAAAGCATTTACACACACAGGGGCTTTTACACAGAGAAGTCTTTACACAAAGGAGCTTTTTACACACAGAAGGTTTTACACAGAGAAGTCTTTACTCTAAGGAGCTTTTGCACACAAACGTCTAGGAGCCTTTGCACACAGAAGCTGTTACACAAAGAAGTCTTTACACTGATATATAGCTTGCACACACAGACGCGTTTACACACAGAAGCTTTTACACAAAGAAGCCTTGACACTTTACACAGAGAGTTTTTACACACGGAAGCTTTTACACACAGTGACATCTTTACACAGACGTTTCACACAGAGACGCTTTCACACACAGAAGCTTTTACACAAAGAAGTCTTTACACAAAGTGGTTTTTACACACGAAACTTTTACACACAAAAGCTTTTACACAGAGAAGTCTTTGCACAGAGGCGCCTTTACACGAAGTAACAAGTTGAAATTGGAAGCAGTTCTTCGGGAAAAACCCTTGGCAGGAGCTTTCGGGAACTCACTTGCTCCCCAAAAAAGCCGTCTATTTCCAACAAAGTTCCTATTCCATGAACGTTTTTCAAAAAACATAAGGAATATATTTCTGAAGCAGGTCCCCATCCAAAAGCTTTCAAGCCCACACTGCGATGAAATGGAGGGTCGAGAAATCCGGCGGAGCCGACGAGGGGCGTCAGCCCTTAAAATATGTCTATTTATGATGAAAGTACCCAAACTCTGCACACAGCGATGAAAACAACTCAAACCAATTAATATATGCATCATAAAACTTATCACATAATACATAGTCGAAAGTTGCAAATGCAAGCTAAATGCTAGAAAAACTATTCATGCGGGAATAGTTTCACCACAAAAAAGCAATACAAATCCCATAGGCACAATGAAAATCGCTACGACCCCCCGGGTATGCTCTCCTGCAACTAATTTAGCTATAGACAGCAAATCGCTACGACTAAAGTCGCTGACTGTATCATAGTGGGAGATGGGGAATTGGGCTGGGAGCTTGGGCAATGATTGAATTGTCCTCTTGCATTTTTCCTGCTTTCATCGCTGCTGTACGCATTTCATTGATTTTGCTGCGTGCGGGTGACGCTGAAGAAGTTCTGAATAAATACAGCGCGGGGCGCTGGGGTTCAACAGTTGTACGGGATTTGTAAGCGGAAAAACGGTCCTCAAAATCAGCTGTACGAAAGACTTACTCGCTTCAACCCCTATCCCTCTGAGTGCCGAACTGTGCTGCCTGGCAGCGGCAACCCATGGAATGAACATGCGTTTCTTATTGATAGATTGATTCCAGCCAGAAGTTTATAGAAATGCCCAAATCGTTTGCGAACTCCAATCTGGCTCTGGCGCCGTTTGCTTTTAGGATTCTGAGCAGCCAACCAGTGTAGTACTGCCAAAAAGAACTAGTTCACACACTTGCGTGCATCTTTGCTATATTAATAGGTCCGTCTAAGTATGTATCATACCCATCTAGCTACCCACGTACATATGTATCTATCGATCGATCAATCGATTGATTTCTATCGATCTATCTACCTTCTTCTGGTACGATCTTTTTTGGTTACATTTGGGAACCCAACCATTTACAGCTCAGGGCTGGTGGCAGGAGAAACTCTCAAAAGTCAATGCTGTATTCATGTGCAGTATCGTGAGTTTCTTCGAATTAGAACACTGAATTTACCCGTTTTTTTGAACCTAACAAATACAATTTGTTTTTGCTACGTGGCCGTGAAAGCGAGGAAAAACCACCGCTTGCTACTCAGGAACTTCTGTGTTTGCGACTTCTCTTGAGGATTGTTTGAAAAGGTGTGCTGCAGGTACAATATTCTAACTGCGGTCTCCTTTGCAGAAAACTGCAATAATGCAATGTTGTATGAACATATTCCAAATATATTGTAAAAAAATGCACCTGTAGACTCTGATCTGTTTTGTTTCTTAGTACGTTGTTTGGAACAATATTGTCTGTTTACGTATATATATGTATGTAAACAAATATGCATATTGTACATACTTTAAAATGCGTATCTATATGTATATATGTGCGTGGGAACTTAGAAATTTATTTGCACACATTTTCATACATACATAGATCATCATATATCATGTAATAGCTACTAAATAGTTACTACATGTACACGCAGTTATGTTGTTTACAAGAGATGTATTGGTGATATATCTAGAGGCAATAAATAAATATAGTTACACTTGAGATTTGCAAAATTTAAATGCGCTTTGCAAAAATGCACATTTACACAATACAGGACCATACATATAGTTTTGGTTTACATATTTATCATCATCTACATTTTTCATTGTACATACGCATTTCCTTGTATTCAATGGTGCTGGGAACTTGATCATTGTTCATCCCTTGATCTATTGAGTACATTATCTTTGGGGTTTCCATTTCCATATGTGTAAATTCAATATGCCATCCACTTATCTATGCAAATGTATTTTTGCCTTTGTAAACAGATGCTGACGCAGTCCAATTTGCGCTGTAGATTGACAAATTGCGCAAAGTATTGGTGGGCTGTGCGTGCTTTCATGACACTTGAGTTTGGACGTGCGTGTAAGTTTTCCGATGTAAATGCCATAGTCTGTCAACTACAGGTATGCCTCGCTCAAAATGCATGCTCAGAAACTCTTGATCTGCGAGCTCCAGTTTCTGGAGTTCATTTCTATCTGTGGTTTCAAGGATATGTACAGACAAGCGCAGCTACGTTCACGGAGTTTCCAAATGTACGGTATGAGTGTTCATCCTTCTGTTGTATCCTACAAAGGCCTGCGAATGCACATCTATAAATATATTTATATTTATATACGCTTATGTAAAGTTAAACTAGGACGCGAAGCAGCTTTGCACTGATGCTCAAAGCGGCTCGTGACCTTTCCATATTCAGTTGCAAACGGAATCACACATGTGTACAAATCCGCCGGCCTGCCGGCGTGTCTGATTGGAAGGTGTTGTTCTTGTTTCTGTTCTTGGCCTGTACTTGTTCCATTGTTCTCTTGCTGCGCGTCTTTGCTTTGTCTGAATCAAGGTCACCCCCCCTTCCCCCCCTCCCCTAGTACTACTAGTCCCACTAGTACTGGTACTAGCCCTAGTACTAGTACTAGTAGTGCTAGTACTACTACCACTACTACCAGTACTACCACTACTACTACTGTCCTACTCCTACTCCTACTCCGACTCCTCTACTCCTCTACTCCTCTACTCCTTCCTCCCTTCTTCCCGAAGTACTACAGTGGTAGGGCCGGTAGCTGATGACGCTGCCTACAGCATTACCGTCGTCTACAGGTACTCGTCACAGGACGCACACGGTACTGATCGACCAGTGCTCATTGGGTATGCGTTCCATTGGTTGTTCAAGCACGCACTTGCTACTCAAGCTGCTTCTGATCTAAGGCTCTGTCTTCGTCTCTTCTTCTCTCAGGCTTCCACCTAGCGTGCACGTCAATCTCCCTTCTCCGCTTCCACCCTGTCTCGTTCCATGCAACGGTCTGCTGTCAAGCAGAGGCTCATACATAGTACCTGGCGCTACTTTGCTGGGGGCGGTACTAATTTGGAATACGGTCAATAGGTTGTTACAGCAAACCTTGCTACACAAGCCGCTTCCATTTCACGGCTTTGTCTTCATCTTCCTTTCGTATTCCACCTAGAATGCGCATCAAACTCCCTTGGGGCCACCTCTCTATGGCCGGCGGGCTTGCCGAAGGCAATTAAATATGTGTGTATGTGTGTATATATATATACAGTATACATGTAAATACGCGTGTACATACATATCTGTGGGCTATAGGTATGCTGAAATTTCAATATTTACCGAATTATCCATATGTCACTGTCTGTAGTTTTCAATAGTTTTCAATTTAAAGTTACACGTGTATACAACCTGAATCCAGACATAGGAGTACAATGGACCATATACTTATACGGATACGTGTGTATGTTTTACTTGTTCTTTGCATTTTGTCATGTAACCTCTTTCCTAAATGGAAAAAAGTTATATCAAGTTTATATCTATATCTTAAAACCAACAATGCACTTACGTATACACATACAGGTTACTTTCAAAAAAAAATGCATATCTAGTTTCAAGTTTATTTTTCTTTTGAAATGACTATATGGGTATGCATAGTATGCATTTAGACATATCCCAATAATGGTGACAAACTTTAAAAACATGTCTATGTCAATGTGTATATATATATATATGGTCCCGTCCTCCGTCTCTCCACCCCCCCTCCCCCCTCCCAATGGGTTGGGTCCCCAGGTAGCACCCCCTTCCCTTCTATTTGCAAGCTATTGGCCGCATTTCTGAGGTCCAGCTTCGTTTTTGCTAGGTCTTTGCAGCATTTCTGACTACCAGCCTCGCATTTACTAGGTACATGCTACCTTTTAGACGATCTACGTAGCACACATACTCCCTCAAAGTACCTACGTGCTACCTATAGTCATAAATATATGTGCTATGTATCTACTTCCTATTTACTACCTGTGTACTCTCACAGCACTACATGTGTTTAACATATACCGTACCTACCATACATTCCAATGATGCCATACATACCATACCTGTCATTACCTATCATATATACCACACATACCTCACATACCATACATATGACACATAATTACCACACTTAGCATACATACAATACCAAACATACATGCCATACATATCATACCTACCTTACATAGGAAACATTCCTTACCCATCAGCGTAACCATACATACCATACAAACCATACATACTGTCATATCAAACATCCCATACCCAACAGGCTTACATACCATACCTACCATCCAAACAATACCAACCATTCATGCCATACATACCATACCTACCATACATACCAAACATACCATACTTTCCAAACATGCCATACCAGGCCGACCATACACACCAACATACCCAACATACCATACCACACCCCCACCACAGCACAGGGGGGGGAGGGGGACAGTACCACACCCCATGAGGTAGCTTTCCCCGTATTGAGGGAGCCCTGGATTCTATCTAAACACCTGCGGTCACTACAGTGGCAGCTGCAATCTTTTTACACGCGGGCTTGCAGTAATCTTGAGCCATGCGGAGTGCGCATGAGACAGAATGAATTATGTGTACATGTCAACATGCATGAAAAGCATTGTGTAGACACGTAAAACAAAATAAGTAACAAACAGACACAAATTTTCTTCGTGTCGCAACATGCTACTGTCTTTCACAAGAAGCGCTCAGCTTGTGATCTGCTGTGAAACGAGTCCAAAGACAAAATCAAAACTGTACAAAAAGCTACTCAAAGCTACAGGCAGGCTGGCCGCAAAAGCGGCACATATGCACTTGGAAGGACTCACAGTCCCATCGAGAAAGTGTATCCATAGAAATTCATTTCATTTCTTCTTCTCAATTCTCCGGATTGATGGAAAAAGATCGATTGATCCGGAGTTTGTGGAATCATATCCAACCAGGAACCATCGTATTTTTGAATCCATCTCTGTCGAGGAACGGTATATCCAGGAACATATTCTACATTGCTAGTGCGAGGATTCGATCGGTAGTATGATGGTTGATTGTATGAGTAACCGTAATCTCGGTATCCTGAAGAGCTGGAAGATGCTCCTTGATGGCCTTGGTCTAGCCATGATGCTCCTTGATGGCCTTGGTCCAGCCATTGCGAACCCGTCATGCGAGGTGGTGGCGCCGGTGGCTCTGGGATATCATACGGTCGCTTACGTGTGGTTCTTGAATCTGGAGTTTGCGACCTCTCGCGCCACGGCGGTCTTTTGGCTCCAACTGTCCTAGACGGATTAACAATCGGGTCGTTGCTAGGAGATCTTGTAGATCTTGCGGACCGAGCAGGCGGTGCAGGTGGAGCAACTGGCGGTGCCTTGACAGGTGGTTTAACATTTGAAGTTGAAGTTGGTGCTGGATTGAGGGATGCAGGTGCAGCCTTGTAACGTATCTTTGTTGGAGGTGCTGATGGTGTTTTTGGTGGTGTTACTGGTGATCTCACAGGCGCAGGCGGCGGCTGTGGAGTGCGTGTTGTTAGATCTCTGCTTCTGGCCCGGCTGGCGGAACGAGATCGTTGTTCACCAACATTTCGAAAGGTATCTCTCCGCAAAGGCGGAACACTGTCCTTTCTCTCGCGACGTTCTGCTCTGGAATCTTCGCGATTTTCTTTATATCTTTCATTTTTCTGCACCCAGCGCTCTCTTCTTCTGTCCTCAGATTTTTGTGTTCTGATGCGCATATTTTTGAGCGCTTTCAACTGTACAAAAGTTAACAAAGGCGAGTGCCATGCACAGTCCTTCTCTGCAAGACCCATATCGTATGGTAACAAATGTTTTAACTGTTCAACATCATTAAGTAAAACTTCGTCTGAAAAGGCTGATCCAGCATATCCATCCGCAGAAGCGGAATCTTCCTTGGCACGAGCTTCCGTAACAGCGGTCTGCTTTCCGTAACAAAGAGAAATTAAAATCATTGAATCACAACACCATCATTATTTTCCATACTTCTGATATATTCGGCAGCAGTGGTCGAAGAAACTACGTTATACGTAATGCGGTTGATCGGACTGCGATCCAAATTGATCTGTTGGAGAAATCGTTCAAGAATGTCAATGATGCAGGTCCGAAAACCGGAATGGTCATCAGACTTGAAACTACGTTGAGCAAAAAGGTTGCCATCTCCTGTAAGAAAATCACATTGGTGCTCGACACAACTGGCAACAAAACTAAACCATTTCTGGCAGGTCTCCTGATAAGCGTTGGTCCAAGCATATGACGAAATGTGAAACACCGCAACGCGGACTTCAGCCAGGAGAAGGCGTCGCACGTCATGCGTGTCTGCGCCGGGATCGACTTCACAAACTTCGGCGCTCGTTACACTGAGGTCACCGTCAATCTCGCAGATGGAGTGGTCTTGAAAATCTAGTGGTGGCCAATGGTCGGCAATGATCCTTGACGGCGGTTTCAACATTTTTCTCAACATCAGGCCTTGGAACTCGGACTCCGGTAGACGGATTTACTAATTCACCTGAGGTATTTTCACCATGACAAAGGCGGAAAATCGCTCCGTGGAGGAGCCAGAACGGACTAGACTTATTTTCGGTCTCGTGTTGGTGATGTCCGAGAAGCTCAATAAACGAGCCGACATAGTGGCCACCGCGAATAAAAATAGCAAGTGATTGAGAGTTAATTGCAGGGTGAACCACCATGCCGATCATTCCATATTCCTTTGCAAGTTCTCGGTGAATGGCTATTCCTCCGTATTCGTCGGAAGCTTCACATAAACAAACAATATGAGCCGCATTGCGGAATACCAAATGTGGAAGAGCTCTGTGATTGATGTCGGTCCTGACCCATTTTGGAAACTTGGAACTACCTCCGATATACGGAACACAATTGATGTGACCAAGATTCAGGGTTAAAATGCCAAGCTGGTATGCGTCTCTCTGGAATTCATGGATGTTTTCCTTGGTGCGCTTGACAACACCTTGGACTGCTCTTTTTCCAAGAAGACACGACCTGAAAAGTTCCAGTAAACGGAGAATTTCAGCTTCAGTGAGTTCAGGACCATCTGGATATTTAAAATAAACCATTGGACGCCAAATGGGCAAAGGCGTCTCATCCTGAGCATCAATATAATGCTCCTGCAGAGTCGGGACACGATTCGCACCGTCCATGCGGTAGATGAATCCTGTATTGCCCAGGGATCGACCTTCCCGCAAATGCTGGATAAGGTCTTGAAAATTTTCCTGCCGGGTCTGTGCATGTTCCAATCTGGTGGCTCCAAAATATGAAGATTCAGCTAAAACGGCATCAATAAGAACTCCGATATCGAAAGGTGACTTATTGGAACTAATACTGTCAGGCAAAAAATCAGATGAAAGTTCAGATGAATAATTGATAATACTATGATCACATGCCAAGCCGCAAGTGCGGCATTCAAGGCAAAAGGCTAGGCCGCAGGGATGGCACCAAAACATGGCCTCTGCACGGCCGCAGTCTTTAAAATTACTGCAGCACTGTGGACCAGCCGGACGCTGGAACCACGCAATTTCTTCGGTCTCCTTTTTAAACTTGGAGTAAAACTTCTGCGCGGCATCCGCGTCTTTGAAGAGTTCTTTTGCTTGCGTAGACGTTTCTCGTCGTGCCGCAGACCGAATTACTGCACGTCTGTATCTGGCGGATGTTGACGCCGCAGAGGCGGCAGGATCGGTGTCGGATGCTCCTGCAGATTCGACCGTCCCTGCGGTACTTTTCTGCTTCTTTGGCATTGGTTTGGGCTGAATTTTTCTTTTTGGGGCCTCGCTCTCTGAGGCTGAGGACACCTCCTGGTTCTTCGCTTTTTCAAGGTGCTTTTTAAATCTTTGAGAGATTTCCTCTCTGAGAGCGTTAATCTTTTTATCGTCGTCAGTCTCTGGCGGTCCTCTCGGTTGGTCATTAGGAGTTGCGACTTGACGAACGGGTCTGGCAGGACCTGTTGTGGCTTGTCGAAACATTCAAGAAATTTGGTTGCCACAGGAATATTATCAATTTGTTCTGCAACATAGTCCACATATTCGGAACGAGTCCAGGTAATACCATCATTGTCATTTTCATTCTTCTTTTCCCAGTACAATTGATGGTGACAAACATGCATTGCAATATCAATATCAGAATCATAATCATTCATTCTTTTAAGCTCTGCCGGTTCCGGAACATCGAGCCAAGCACGATCAACAAAAGACCAAACGCCACAGAACCTGCTAAACGGTATGGTTTGATCGGTCAGAACATAACGATCGTGGATAATAACAGGATTCAAACCAGCTACGGCTCCAGGCCGGGCAATCAAGATGCAGTCGGACTCTGGACGCAAGGCGTCCTTCATGGTGCTTAAAGGTGAGTCGAGTGCTAGGTGGACATGGTTTCTTCCACCGCGGGTACCACCAGGAAGCAGGCCGAGTCTCCGAATAGACGGAAGATTTTTCTCATTGGTGCCGTGCACAAGGTACCTCAATGAAAACATATCAGGCTTAAAAGGACAATGTTGAATTGAAACATCATTGGAATGACCACTCTCAAACCTAATAAAAATACTGGCGACATCTGTGCCATCAAGAATATCAGCTTGAGCTTCACGAGCTATGTCATCGCCAAAATCGGCAGGCACGAACCAGGTATCCGGGTCTGGAGTTTTTCCTGGTTCAAAATTGTCAGTGGTCAAATAACCAACCATTGCTCTGGACTTATTGGAATCACATACAACATGAGCAAGTGGCATTAAAAATCGCATCGTGTTGTTCCGGTCTCGGAGACTGATAGGAACTTCACCAACGTCAAGTTGAGTAAGAGCTTGAAGTCCTTCACGATACATGGCTCTAATTTTCCGAGCAGTACCTTGGTGATAAAGAAGTTCGTTTAGTGAAAGGGACCCGTCTTCATGAAGTAAATTCGTGTGTCGAAATAGGTGCGACAAATGGCGGGATCCCATTTCATAGAAGTAACCCGCTAAAGCGGCATCATGGTCTTCCTTGGTTCTTATTCCGGACTGCTTTCGCAGTACCTGTGAAATACAGAGAGCAAAACAAAGATTGTTAGTTCTAATGGATTCAATATCAGCATTAAAGGCATCATTGATTACACGACTACGATGCTCTTGATTGGATTTGTCACGTGGCTGGCGTCTGTCCGAATAGTCGGAACATCCACCGCGCGGCGTGTGTTGTGGTCTTTGGCCTCTCGGGTTACGAAAACCACGGGGCGTGTGATCCGCACAGGCGGAATGATCAGCGCGGATTTGTTTTGAAAACTTTGGTGGCATAAACAGAATGGAGCTTTAGGCCGTCGCTCCTTCGAATCAGTGACACTTCGAAAAAAAGAATCAAGATGTAGGCCCAACTTCGGCGGTCAAAGGTTCGGATCAACAGGTGCCAATGGGACGTTCGTGTCCAGCGATCGTACAAAAGCAATGAACCCTATGAGCCGAGAGATTGCAGACACAAATTTTCTTGAGACGAAAATTCACTCTTCAAAGTACATCATGGCAAAAACATAGTCTGAAATGTCTTCACAGAAAAACGTCAACACATTGTGTGGTTCAAACAAAGTTTCAATGACCCATGTTGTCAAAAGCGCTTTGTGTTTTAGTAACGGCCGGAATGGCGGATGTACATCTACATTCTCGAGTTTGCCGGTTGTAACAGACGACACTAATTGGTCTGGTTTAGCGGTCGATTTGGTAAGTGGATCTGCCAGACAATATTCACTTGCAATGTGACTTAAGTCGTCCAAGTGACCGGTGTTACTTTCATGTCTTAACATTTGTATTAAATGATGGGTCTCCTTTTGTTCAGGTAAATGTGTGGTCTGAGCAGTGGTGACTATGTTGTTTGCGTCTGTCCTGATGTGTATCGGAACGATCTCACCGCTAATATCGGCCCAGGGTGCACGCAAAACATTTCATTAAGGCATTCAATTCGGCAACAGTAGTGGATTGTGTTGTAGTAGTTATTTTATGACTTTCATAGTCAATGATCGATCCACGGGTTGCTGATTCAGAACCGTCTAATTATACGGTGTGCTTGCTTGTCGTAACCGGAATTGCGGTATGTTCCCTTGGATGGCAATTTGCGGTCTTCGGCTAAGAAAATGACATGAGCACGCTGGCTAGACTTGTCGCTGTTGTTGCGATAAGAAGCATCGGGCATGCCAAGGATACGCTGTGAACCCTTCAGAGGCCAAAATCTACCATCGACATACTGACTCTTAAGGGTGCGAACAACCTTGTTGATTTCCCTGACATCTCCGATAGTCGGACTAGCAGCGGCTGAGGCACAACGCGAAAACTTGTAACAAATGTGAACCTGAGTTCTGCTCTGTAACCAATTGAGCTGTCCAGAAACTGATCGATATGCTGTATGAAGTTGTGGGTTACATTGGATGTTATCTTTCAGGGACTTATCGATCTTCACTTCTTCTACTGCATCGACAGCGAGTTTTTGGTCAACAGAAATGTATGGTCCATACTTGTCATGTGTTTTCCATTTGATGCGTTGTCCTACAAACATAATGTCATTCTTGTCTTCTGAACCATCCGCAAAATTCTTACGCAGACTGGACAAAACCTTGGACTCAAACACCTTGTCGCCTGCCATGAACAGGTCATCTACATGAAGGCAAATAAAACCATGTGGTCGGCGTCCTTGGGCATTGTTACGGGCTACCGGATCCATTAGATGGTCAATTGCTTCAGAAATGGTTACCTGTTCAGTATTGACACTGCGAGGTGGTTGATAGGTTTTTGTCCTAGAAGTACTATCATACAGAACATAAGTACATCTATCTGCGCGTGTGGGAACAAGTCCACAGTCAAGTAAGGCTTTATCAATGATCTGCCACCAACGGCGTGGCGCATCATTAAGACCGTAACCAGGTTTCTTAAGCCTAGCACCGATATACGGCGGATAGCCGTACTCTGGTGGTATCTGGCAAATGATGTCTCGCGTTTCATCATAGGCTTCACCTTGGAGGAAAGCGGTCTTGAGGTCCATATGATACAAATCCCAGTGATAATTAGCGGCTAACTGTGTTGCACATCGGAAACCTGCACGAGAAGCTGCAGGGCTGTCTGTTTGCTGGGTGTTCTTCTGTTTATCTTGAAAACCTTTGAGGACCCATCTAGCCTTACATTTCTGGAAGTTACCGTCTTTGTCTTTCTTCACGGTAAGAACCCATCTTCCGGCTACAAAGTTTCTGACTCTGGTCTTTCTCCTGTCAACAAGATCAAAAACTTCATTGTCAATCCAAGATTGGCATTCAGCCTTTTTGGCATCTCAAAACTGTTTGGCAAGTTGTCTCTTCTCTTGCTGAGTGGCTTCCTTTCTCTTCTTGCCAACAAGATAAGAAAATTTGTCGTCATAGAATACAATGTCATAAAAGCTTTATCTTCATCATTAATGCCGTGATATTCCTCAATGATATCAGATCTAGTCCTACGGCATCTGGTGCGTTGTCTCTCCGAAACAACGGAATCAGACATACCAATGGAATTTGAAGATTCGACACTACTCAGAGCTACCGGTGAACCATCAATCAATCTTGGCACGGAGAATGATGCAGTATTTCTGCACAACTTCTGTTCTTGGGACAGAAAACTCCAATTTGAATCATCAATAACAAGATCATTATAGTCAAGAGTCTCATCGGTATCGGTAGAACCATAAGGAATTGTTTCATCTGTATCTTCTTCTGGTTCTTCTGGTTCTTCTGGTTCTTCTTCTTCTTCTTCTTCTTGTGGCTCTTGCTGATCTTGGGTGTCCGGTTGCGGATCATTCTCCGGCATTGGCGAAGGATTAAAAGGTTCATCTCCGTCTAGCGGAAGTATCGGTGGTCCATTGTGTCCGGATGGTGCGGCATCTGGATCAGGCTCGTCATCACCAAAGTCATCAGGCACAGCATCATTCTTGGGTTTCTTCGGTTTCGAAGTGCTCGGAGCGACTACAGCGGGTTGTGTGGTCGCGTTTGGTGTGACTGATGGCTGTGTATCACCCCCCAAATGGTTACTAGGCTGAATTTGGGTTGAAGACGAAGGAGGCATTTGTTTAGATGGTCGAGCCTTAGTTGCAGGTGGTATCGGTGGATCACCAGGTGGTCGCTTGGTACTCTGTGTCATTGGTGTGTCTTCAATGTGTGGTGGTATAATCGTATTGGGCACAATAATTGTATCTGGAGCAACGGGGATGCCAGTGGCTCCAGGAAATGGTGGTTGAGGATGATCAGGTGGTGATGATGGATGAGGTGGTAAATCTGGTGGTTCATCTTGTGGTGAATGCATTTCATCGTCTGGTGTATCATCACTTGGTCGTGGTGGTGAATGGAATGGTGTATGAAACTGATCATCATCAGGAGGAAAGCCGGGATGCGGCGTATGCGGTTCATCAGGCATAGGAACGTCTGGAAGGTGTGGTAATGAAGGTGGAGTATTAAACTGTTCAGGTGGATTGTCATCATCTTGATTGTTGTTCTGTTGAGGTGGTAGACCCGGTGGAGGGTCGATGTTAGCGTTCTGTTCAGGAATGTCGTCGGTATTATCTGTAGGAATACTTCCATCATTGTTCCAAAACAATATTGCTGACCAGTGGCTAGCAATCAACTGCGACAAATCTCTAGGATGTACTCGCAGAAAAACATGAGACGTATCTTTCTTCTTCCAGAGTAAGAGTACGCCGTGAGTGTGGCGGTATTCAACGCGTAAGGACTGAAAACTACCACGAAAAATAACTGCGTTGTCAAACATGGACGTACTTAGATACATCTGTCTGACGTGTGAAACATCTTGTTGTGCTTCGATCTGAACAGGATGATAAACATTACCAGCGGGTAGAGCATTAATGCGGTTGAGCAAGCGTTTCGTGTAGTAGTCGCGTACTGGAAGACCCTGTTCGTACAAGTCAGTTGCCAACACAGGATGCTCTGATGCCGTAAGTGCGGCAAGCTGATTTTGCACTCCTCGCAATTCATCGAGATCCAAATCTTCCAGCAGGTCTACAGCAAGTGACAACTGCGATGGATAGAGAGCCCTTGGATTTCCAAGCGGAAGGATGCATCTGATCAAAGTGCTACAGAATCTATATGGATAAACTTGTGCCAACTTTGTTCTTGATCCATAACCTGGAGCACTACCTTCCAATGGTTGATGATAATGAGTTGGATCCTTCCTGGATTTGCTACTACATCTCTTGAAAATTGGATTCAAGACACCATCAGAAAAGTTGTGAAGCAAAGATGTTGGTGTGTAATAGTAGTATCCATTTGGGTCTCTCATACCAAAAGCGCACATATCTAATGTCCCGTAGGTTACGGCATGCTTCATGAGAAGGCGTTGAAAGCATTTTGTGAACCAAATTTTGGAAGTCGCAGGATTTTCAATGATAAAATATCTACCATGTTCAATCTGATAAAGAGCGACTCTGGCACAAAATTCTACCATGGGAAGATACTTTTTCCGTTTCTGATAAGTATCTGATGGATCATTAATGTTCTGCATTTGACTCCATGGTCCACAAACAGGTGCCTTGTGGATGATCTTTGGCTGTTGTCGCTCAATGACTTCCATTGCCTTTCGCCGTCCTTCGGCAGTGAGCAAATCGTAACCTGTTCTCAAATCTATTGGAGCACCAACTCGAAGTCCTTGCATGGCTGCCGACTGGCTAAGCTTGGTGGAACCACTAAACATCTCTAAGAAATCTATCTTTCCTACTGTAGTTGGTTCCCAGGCATAATTACCATACTGGATGCCTTTCGGACCTGTCTGAGAGGCATCATGCTGCATGATTTTATTGGCAAAGCCATCGGTTCTACATGTGGACTTCGATGTTGCTGTACAGGCATCTTTGGCCGAAAATTCGGCACTGGCAAGTGCGGCAGGATCAAGAGGTACATCGACATCCTCGATCGGATTGTGATCTTTTCTGATCTTGCTGATGTTGACCTTCACAATTCTGGTACCTAAGTCAACTCCTACCATGCTACCATCTACTGAAACCAACTTTCCTTTTATCCATTTTCCTCCATGTGAACCGTCTGATTTGATTTTTGATTTGTCTTCGGTCCAATAGTAAACTTTATCACCAGGAAAGTATGGTCCATCACTAAGTTGGAGTTTACTTGCAATGTCTCTTCGAAGGTCATCAGACTGTTTGGCCTCTAGAAACTTTCGCATCGCCAGCGACCTTAGTGCTTCAATCTGTCTCTCAGGAGCAGGGGCCTCAGTTGTGAGCTGTGCTGGATTCATGAGCTCAATCGCCGTAATGTCGGCAGGTCTTCTTCCAAATGCTAATTCAATTGGAGTTACACCACCATGGGTTACCATGGTATTCCTTGAAATGCAGGCTTGTCTCAACAACTGTTTGTAAGTAATGCTGGCAAGCAAAGGATCGTCTTTCAAGGAAATTAGCATCAATGAGACCTGTTTCTTAAACATGCGAATGGCTGCCTCAGCTCGGTTTGGCCAAGGTGTATCTGGTCCTAGAGAGATTGGCCTGATGTTATGCCTGTTGTAATAGCTCTCCATTTCAGTGCCCATAAAAGCTTGATCGGCAACAATGTACTTGGGATTCAGCTGATAAGTTTCAAAGTACTCTTGAAGATGAGATATTGTCACCATATCAGACCTATTCTGAACTACAAAAGCGGTAGTCAAAGAAGTTGCACCATCATACATCAGTAGGAATTGAAGTTTTGACTGAGGATTGATAGGAACTTCTCCATGATCAACGAAAGTAAGTTCACCAAAGACTTCACTTCGAATTCCTGAAACCTTAGCTCTCGAGGGTGCAATTTTGGCCTTGGAACAGGTGTCACATGATTTTGTGATCTGGTCAAACTTGTCATAAATTTCTTTTGGCAACTTCAGAGCTGATGTTCTTCTCTTGAATTGTTCAGTAGTCATGTGATAATGCTTCAAATGTAATTTGAGAAGTTCAGTTGGTGATTGAAGCTTATCATGAATTCTCTGAAGAGCTAGTGACAATGTTCCTTTAGGTGACGGTTCCTTCTTCTCTTCAAGTTTTACTTCAACCTTTGGTTCCGGTTTGACCTCGGGTTCTTCTTCAATCTGGGGTTCCCGACGTCTTGGGACTCCGTCCTTTGAACCGGAACTTGGTCCAGAGGCTACCATTGGCTCTTCATCAGGATCAAAAGGTTGAACTGGTACATCTAACTTGCTATCAGGCTGAATTACCTTCTTGACATTTTTCTTGGAATCAGACTTGGCCGGTTTCGGCACTTGTGCTGATTTTGGCTCTGATTCCTTAAATCTCTTGCAACCTTCTTTGTTTGTGTGTGGACGATGTTTACCATTGCATGCTGGGCATGTGGTGTCTTCGGACTGAAAGCTGTACATCGGTTTCCAACTGGAAGTAGCAAGAGCCATAATGTCAAGGACTGGATGGTTGAATGTGCTGACCGCTAATGCGGCGCGTTGCATTCCGAAAAGTGGACATGTCATGAACTCACCTACAGGAGTATGTTCTATGTTCATGTGAAGGTTCCGCATTTGTTCAACTGAAAAGAGGATAGGAACCTTACCTTTGTCCAGGATGTCAACGCATGTTGTAATCCAACCAGTTTGTGCACGATCATTGCGAAAATGAATCACTAATCTTTCTTTGACAGTAGATTGTTCTCCATTGGCAAATGAAAACTTACTTGAACAAGGTTGCTTAGAAAACCATATGTGGTCACGCTTCGGATGCTGTTGGCAAGCCTGTACAAGGCAATCAATGGCAAAGCGGGATCCCATGGCTCGAGTGCAACCTGAATCAAGGATGACATAAGTCAGATGAGAACCTAGATCTACATATTCACAAAGCAATGCTTGTTGGGCACCATGATCATAATTGAGAAATACACGCTCTTCCGTAAAGACGGAATTGAGCGGGCATGTGTGCGGCTGGAACGAATGCTGGTCACCGATTTCGGTAGAAACACTCTTCTCAACTTGGCGGATGCTCTTAAATAGGAACCTGTTCAAATCTGAAAAGCACTGGTACATCAGAGACACGAACAGAAGCATGAATGCGAAAGCTTCTACAAGTTCGTGTCCGAAAAATCGGAACAAGCAAATGGCCGAAAAACAGAACCGGTTGATCTTGTCGGTCTGTCCGTCCTCAGAAATGACGTCTACACTTTCTGACTGCTTGTCCTCGGATTCGGTCAGTTCCTCAGCGGAAGCAAGGTAAGACCAATTGTACCAATCACCTTGGGAGTAATCTCCATCATATCCATAGTAGGATTCATAACCTGACCAGTCATCTGTCCAATAGGTGTCATAGTCATAACTCCAGCTTTCTTCGGCATGGGCTGTTTCTTGTTTTTCAGGGGCTTGTGACGCACTAGATGTTGCAGGCTGTGCTACATTTGCTTGTGGAGGTTGTGACAAAAATGGATTGTTTCCTCCTTTGTTCTTGGCATCACCCTTGCCCTTTCCTTTCCATGAAGGCATTCCTTTGAAAGAATCCTTTCCTTTCATCATTCCCTTCTTGCCCTTTTTGCCTTTTCCTTTACTTTTTCCTTTTCCCCAGAAAGCTGTGTCTTGCTGGTCATCGTCCCATGCTGCAAAACCTTTTCCTTTTGACCTCGGACGGAAGCCGGGTCTTGATCTCTGTCCTCCTTTCTTACCATAACCTTTTGGTTTACCTTTCTTGAAGGACCTGCCGTAGATACGGCGCTTAGAGTATGAACCCTTGGCGCTGAGAACCCAGAACTCGTTCTCTGTGTACAGACCTGTGAAACCTTCTTCACCCGTCTCTTCATCAAAGACCCAAAATCCGTACTCACCTTCTTCGGTCTCTCCTTCCTCGATGACGTAGAAGTTGGACCGCTTGCGGTGCGTGATGTTTGGGTCGGCAACACCTGTGCAAGAAACGGCAAAAAGTTCTAAGAACCGCTGTTTCACTTGGAGATAGGTATACTGAGGCATTGCAATCTGACGGATGTTCATTGACGAGACAAAACGCTCACCTTGTTGCTCGTTGAGGTCTGCTTGAACTAAGAAAATCAGTGACATCAAATTGTCTGACAACGGAAACTGTTGTGCATGTCTGGTCCTTCTATTTGTGATGGTCTGTTCACGAAGATCCTGTTGGTAAGCTAGCTTATCTTCATCTGTTACTATTCCATTATAGTGCAGTCTTTGCTCATCGGTGAGTGCTGCCGTAAATGCCGGAGTGCCTGCTTCGGGAAGATCGGATATGTCTAGCAGATCGGACCAAGAAGCCAACAAACGCTTCTGTGCGATCTCAAATCGCCCTATCCAGTGCACGAATTCACTCTGGCCTCGGTATGTGCGAAACATCTGGAGGAATCGCCAAAGAAACACATGATTTACTCCCTTCACGAAGTATGGTCTCAATGTGTCCTTAAAATGGGCGAGGCCACGATCCGGATCTCGGAGTAGGGCATTGTCAAGCATCGACTTATAAAAAGAAGCGGAACCAATGAGGGCATTCTTTAATGATGGTCCGTGCTTATCTGCATCCAATGTTGTGATCCCTAACCAGTCATCAATTAAATCTTCATATTCAAACCAGCTTGATTGGCCATCAAATTGGGGTGGAACTTTCGGTGTCATTTTGATGCCCATCCGGTTTTCGGAATGACTGGTGGCGGCATATGCTTCCGGCTCTTCATAAGAAACAATCTGGAGTTGTTCTTCATCTGAATCCATGTTGTGGATTAAGACCATGGCAGCTACTCTAACTTGACCTACAGATTGCCTCCGCAAGTCCGATACACGGAGCGTATGCAGAGAACAACAGTTCGGCACACGGATCTAGACTTGGCGAAGGCTCCGCTACCACTTTGAGGCCTGGATTCTATCTAAACACCTGCGGTCACTACAGTGGCAGCTGCAATCTTTTTACACGCGGGCTTGCAGTAATCTTGAGCCATGCGGAGTGCGCATGAGACAGAATGAATTATGTGTACATGTCAACATGCATGAAAAGCATTGTGTAGACACGTAAAACAAAATAAGTAACACCCCACCACACCACAAGAGGGGGGAGGGAGGGACAGTACCACACCCCTACCACACCACAGGGGGGGGAGGGGGAAGATCTCATATGGGGGCAGTATATGGGACCCATCCCATGGGGGGAGTGGGGGTGGCAGGGCCTGGTGCATATATACAAAATGTAAATTTGCATATGTATCTACGGAAATTAGTCACAAACCACCAATTCCCGCAATGCACCAGTCTTGTTGTTGTTGGTTTCATGCTTTACTCTGCATTTACTTATACGCACATATATGAGTGCAAACCCTGCCTTTGTCAGCATGGTTGTTGGTTGAGAATACACAAAAATAAAAACCATAAACATTGTGTATGTCATTCGTGAAGAGTCGCATCCTTCGTCTTTGGTAACCGGTATACAGAACAAATCGAGCGCTCGGTTTGGGGACCCCCTGGAAGGAACAGAAAAGCAAATCAAGCAAAAAACATGGACGGCTTTTTCTGTGGCACATGAAAGGTTAGAGGTTTATCTGCTCTTATTCTATCTGTTCATGCTAAAATTCTATATCGGTTCAAATTTGTTTGAATCTTCCGATATCTGATTCGTTATACACATCACATGCTGCCCAACCTCCGCAGACCGCGGGTCGAAGGCGTTCGAGGGCTTCGGTGCCCGCAGCACATCCTCCGTGCTCTTCAACCTAGGGAAGCGTACTGAAAGCGTGTTGGAGACGTGTTGAAGACGCGTTGTGGAGACTCAAGATGTGTTGAAAATGTGCTGCCGACATGTTTGAGGAGTGTTGAAGACCTGGGACAATTGGATACACAACTGGCACAATCGACCAGATTCAAAGCTAATCACTATACAAATGTTGGCCTCAAACGGCCTGGATCGTCGCTTGCATCATCTCATGTCAGTTCTGTGTCTTGGCTATTCCGAAATGATCCCAAATGCACTTGATAAGCTTGCAGTTTGTCAGTTTGGATAACCATTTTGAAATTTGCTCCAAGTACAGGTATTGTCTGTCAACCTGGTTCTGTCAAGGTGTCCTATTTTATCTTTTTGTGACTTCACCATCCATTGTCTTTCCACTGAAAAAGTCACTCCTAGAGAAATGCCAGCAGAAAATGGAAACAGTTGCCTATAGTATCCTACAGTGCTCAAAACTGGAAGCCAGACGCCGAATCATAGACGTTGATGCCAGAGTAGTGAACAGAACCTTGGTCAAAAGTATCAGTCAATGTTCATTGTCTCTTGTTCATTTTGCTGCTCTTACAGGTTTGATTTGAAAGCAGAAAACAGATGCGTTGTATCCTGCCGCACACGGTCATATAAGCCAGGCACCGACCAAAATCTGGGGCACTTTGGTTAGGACATAGCGATCATTCTCCGCTCGAAGCTTTCCAAAGAAAGCAAACCTCAAACAAAGCGCTTTCCAAAAATCAGACATGCCAAGCACCGCCAAGCTGCGGTAGAAGCATGTTTTGCCAAAAGCTGCGCCCAGCTGCAGATTTGTGCTCGAACCCTATGCTTGCAGCCAACCACTTAGGTTCTCGGCTTCCGGGACTTTTGATCCTCCCACTTTTTCATGAAGAGGTCTGTGATCTGACAAATTTCGGCTGTCCAAAGGTACAACGAAGGTACAACAGCTCCGCAAGGATTCATTTTATAGCTGCAGGAAGAGAAATTACTTTCCTTCGAGTGATCCCCACCCTGACAATTATTTGTCATACTTTCTGGAAGATTCTGGAAGTATATATGGATATCTATATTACATGGTATAATCTTCTGACATTCTATTCTGGCTAATCTATTCTGGCATTCTCTCTGACTTGGGCACTGCCGGACCTCAACCGCGAGCGCCAGATCTCAGTGGGAGGTCCGGCAGTGCCGACTGAGATCTGGAGCTCGCGGTTGAGGTCCGGCAGTGCCCAGACAAAGAGGAAGGAAGGAGCAGCGTAGCTCTGATAAAATCTAGAGACCCTCACCTGGCAGGTGGGGAACAACAATGAAAATCTCCTGCCCAATGGTTGTATTTGTTTCATCCCTTGATAAGTGTGCTGCTGAAGAACAAATTCACGTGCGGATAGGTTTGGTGTGTTCACATGCCACAGTTGCCGCCATGCAAACCTAACACCCCTGACACCCCTGGATGCCTCCAGATCGCAAGTGCCATCAGCATAGACAGCCAGTACAGTCACCGGCACGTGGCGATTCATGTGTGTCAAATGGCTTACCTTGGTCCCAATCTTCGTCCCAATTGCCAACCTGGTTCCGGTCTGATCATCTTAGATTTGCTTCCATGAAATGAGTATGTACAGTGATGCACAGTATACATACGTATGCCTATACATGTAATATAAATATTAATGTATTTGTATACAATATGTGAAAATATGTGAAAATATGTGAAAATATGTGAAAATATGTGATCTGACACTGAAAGTAAAAGTAAGTAAAATACGACGAGACACGTTTGTTCGGACACGACGCTTTCACCATCCGAGGCCCGGACGACAGGTTTGTTCGGCCCGGAGCGGTAGGGCAAGTCGCGATGCTCTCCACGAGCCTCGAGTTACGCCGGTGACATCCGGTGACCAAGAAAAGCTCCGGGTGCCGGGTTACCAAGTCAGGGTCGTTGAAAAACGCCTGTGTAATCACTGTGTAATCTGAAAATTCGCATGTCTCTCATCATCTCATATCGTCATACATAATCTCGCACCATCCCACATCATCTCACATCATCTCACATGATCTCTCATCAAACCATCACACTCATCAGCATACTTCAATCACATTATCATACTGACAAACTCTGACATGGATGGAATAAGAACAGAAAGTACTTGCAAAGTCTTCTGAAACCAAGCCCTTTGCGACTCCCTTTGCGAAGTCGTCCATAATCCGAGTCCAAAAGCCTGATTTGTGCTGGTCCTGCAACTAACATCGCGCAAGCACTCATTGGCCCCAAAACAAATCAAAAGTGTTCAAGGTTTTCGAAATCATGCACTCTCTGCAATCTGAGCATGCTCCAACCCACAATATTTTTGGACACTATACTCCCACATTTCGTAACCCTGCGATGCAGCTCCGAGAAAACTCAGTCCACAAAATCTTTCTCCGACAGCGGCAAGACCTGGTACACTGTGCACAAGTGTCACGACATGTCACGACATGTCACGACGTGTCACGACTTGCTCGAGGCACAAGCACGTAACGGTGACGTAACGGTGACGCAACAGTGACGTAACACGATGTGTCCGACGTCGGAGACAATTAGAGAGTGATTCCGTGTCTTTGGTTCGTTCAAGTGACGTGGTGCAAAAGCAACGATTCCATGTTAACTGGAAGAGTTTATGCCGTTTATGCCATGTGTTTGTGTTGCACCCTTGGAGCAAGTTCCGCGTGGATGTCACCAACGCAATACTTCATTAACTTCACCAAAGAGCTAAGGGCTACAGCCCAAGAACTACCATCCATTAACCCATCCATCTACCATCTTCACCGTCTTCAACTTAGTATACCAACTACACCTTGACAGTTCGCCGATAGGTATAGGAAAGTAGTAGTAGTGGCATCAGATTAAGAACAGTGTATCAGATGTATCACATACAATTTCAACCCGCCGCTATGTTGCAACGTCTTTGGAAATATTCGCTCGATACAGATCTCTGACCAACTCAGCAGAAACTCAGCACCAGGCATACTTGTGAGGCATGATGTCATCGCAAAAGGTAGGAATGAAACTCCTGGCAAAACATGAAGGGACGAATGGCCAACAGCACGGATAACCTGCATGGAGGCTCCAAAATCCATAGAACTGAGCACCGTTGCAGTTCGTGTTGCCAGAATTCAGAGAATGAAATGACCGCTGGAGGATGTACCATGATGAAACATGATGAAACCAGCCTAGGGCCTAGACTCTACCCAGTCGTCCCACAGCAACGTCCAGGAACCTTTCGGATGATACATCATGATACATCATGATATATCTACTTGAACAAGATCCAATGAATCCAATGATCTACTTGAAATAATTGAAATCCAAGCCAGCAGTTCTGCTTGAAAGGGCGTTTCGGCACCTCGGTGCGGCTGCACGAACAACACACCGAACTGCGAACTTTGCAGTTGGCGAACACGTTGACGTGCAAAACGTGCAAAACGTGCAAAACGTGCAGAACGTGCAGATCGTTTTGCAACTCGTCAGTTCTGCAATTTTGCTGTTCGTCAGTTTTGTTCGTTGTGAGTCTCCGACGAGTTCGCCAAGGCCGCTGTCGGCATATTCGCTGCTGAGGCAAGGCTCTCGCAACGGAGCACCCGGAGCACCCCACTCCTGCAAGACGCAACGCCGAAGAGAAAAATGAGCAAGGTGCACTCCCGGTGCACAGCAAGCGCAGAGCAAGGTGCACAGCTGAGAACTGCGTCATGCTACCGAGAGCCATGTCTTGTGATATCTCATGCCACTCGTGTAACTCATGTCACTCGTGTCGTGTCGCAGGTGTCTTTTCCCAAATCTCTCCTCGTCTCAATTACTCAATTCTCCCTCCCAGAGTCAATTCGCTCTCTGCTTTCGTCTCTGTCTCACTCAAAGCTCTCAGAATAGCAGAATAGCTCTCAGAAGGCTCGCTCTCAGAGTGTTTCTGTGGCTCGCTTTGTCCGACCGACTCCGTCCGTCCTTCTTCTTTGCTGAGAACTCGCCCACGCAGAACTGCTTTCGGAACTCGCTGGCATCTTTGGGGTAGCTGAAAGGCCTAGGCAGGGAGGCAGGTCACGGCAGGTCACTGATATCACGGGCGGACATCATTGGAAGAGGTTGCATAGGTTGCACAGGTTGGGGACACAATGGATGGACACTGAATTCATCAATTTCACAGTGCATGGGCTTGGTCACTCCAGTTGAGCCCCTTGGCATCTCTTGACTGCATGTGTCTGATGCGTCCAGCCCTGAAAACAAAAACTAGCCAAGGTGACACATCAAGAACGAATCCTCGCTCGCCCGTGCAATGCAAACATAGTTGAACAATGGCGTTCGCAGTATTGATCACATAATTTCACATCACTTCGTTCGGGATGGGATCGTTGGGGTGGGTAGTTGATGTATTTTTTATGATTTTATAATTGTATATTTGTATGTTATGTATAAATCATGTCGTTTTATGTTTGATTTTGGAGCGCGGAGGCCATGACCTATGTACGCCACACTGAAATACCTTTCTGATACCTGTTTTGACACCTGTAATGACATCAGAAATGGCATCAGTCATGACAAAGATGATCCAGATGGCACCAAATCATCACAAGTAGTTGCTCATAGTTGCTCACTGTGGTCCAAGGCCACACGAGTTCACACAAGGCCACGCACTGCCTTGGGGCCTGGCTCTTCAAGAATCAGCATGGCCTGACACTTTCGACGCTTTCTTCTGCCACTTATTCAAAACCAAAGTTCAAAATGCGTAAAAAAAAGATATTGGGAAAATATAGGAAAACGACTCGACTATTCCCAAGGTCATGAAGTAAAACCATGTAAAACACCCCGCTCTGCTTGTGGATCGCAACAGCGCCTTGTCACCCACGCAGAGGGAACTGCGCTGACTGGCTTGACCCATCGTGGCCTCAGCGACTCTGGGACTGACTGGGACTGTCATGACATGAAACGAGATGTGATGAGTCAGCGATGAGATGTGATAAGTCTGATAAGTGATCAAATGTGATGATTGTGGTGACATGACACAGCCCATGACACAAGGCCGGAACGTGGGCTTGATGTGACAACTCTGAGTGTGAGCGAGTGTCAGTGTGTGTGTGTGTATACCGTTATAGCAAACGGTTTGGTTTTGATGAATCGATCATGTTTCGATATATCGCTTCAAAGCAGTCTCTAGTCCCTGGAGATCTTTCACCTCACCTGTCATCATCATTAGGTTCCTTTCAGGCTAGGTACACATTCTGTCAGGTATGCTTCTTAGGTTTCAGGTTAAGATGAAGCAGGGGGTGCCAGAGGTTTGAGTGAAGCTGGCACCAACGAAGACCTTCACTCTTTCCTGTGATATGAAAACGGGACGCCGTTTTCACGTACCTGCTTGAACGGTTGAACAAGCTTTTCTCCTCAGGTTGTTTAGGTATATTCCGACAGGTTGGATTTTCGATCTTCCAGAATTCATCGTTTCGAATGCGACGACCTCACGGTGTTGCAGTGTGCTTGCGATGGAAGGCAACTCAGGACATTAGGCGACGACGGTGACATCATTCACAAATTCCACTAACCATTATATACCCCACAGTGTGTGTGTGTGTGTGCGTGCATGTTCTCAAGAAGAAACGGATGTATCAAAAATATAGGAACATGATGGAACAAACCTGGTAGTCAGTTGTGTTGGCGATTCTGCCTCCCCCTCTCTGAAAATGACGTGATGCATTGCTATTGGTTGTTTCAATTGTCCACTCGAGATTGATGTGATGTGACGCTGGCAATTCGGAGATTGGTGTGATGCTGCTGGCAATTCTGTCGATCTCGCCTTCTTGATGTGACGCATCCGGATGCTCTTTAATTTTGTGTCTGCCCTTTTGTTTGCATGAACTGCGAACTGTTCCCGAGAAGACACTTCACCTGTCTTGCTTTGATCAGTGTCATGATGTGACCTGTGCCGCAAACTTTTTTAGAGCTTTGTGTCTGCTGTACTAGAAGCATCTAGAACCCACATGTCAACTGGAATTGCAAGATCTCTGTGTTTCCCAGCACGCGCATGATCTCTGTCACGCAAGCAGAAGTCCAAGCTGAGCATGCCCTCAGCAAGTGACACTGACCAAGTCAAATAGATTCAGACAGCGACAGCTGCACCAAAGTCGTCAAAAGTACCCTAAATATGCGCAGTTTGCTTTCTTTTAGTGGCATTGACCAACCAAATACGGAATCGTATCGAATACTGATGTTAATCTGGTCGGGTAGTCAATCAGCTAATCAGTCACTGAATGAGCGAAATGAAGCATTCAAATTATAGACTTCTTTGAGGTTCTTATTCTTTAAACTGTTGACCATGAATTGGCTAGTATTCATTGGTACAAATGTGATGGATATTGCAGCGTGTCTGAAGATTTCGTCTGAATGACACTTAGACTTACCGTGTTAAACACTCCAAAGGATGTCCCGCTGGTTTCAAATGATCAATGTTACATAATGTTACATAATGTTAAATAATGTTACAATGAAAACATTGAAAATCTTCATTAAAATACATGAAGAAATACATTTGTGCCAAATTCATTTGTTCACGGGGCCCTCAGATTTGGCACTGGCCCTGTTGGCCTCGGACAACGTTCCCTCATCATTGTAGGGCTGGAACACATCCATCTGCGTCGAACAAGTCGAACTGTTGAACCGCAACGAGTCCAACAGAAACATACGGCTGAACCACTGGAGCCGCCCAGAAATCCAGAAACAAACACGGATTACCAAGATGGATTATACCAAGATGTACCAAGATGTACCAAGCTGATTCTTCTGATTCTTGGCCCTCGCCTGCATTTCTTCTTGGTCAGGCTTCACTAGGAAAACTCCCAGAGTTTTTGGCTGATCCACCAACCTCTGCACCGGCATCAGCCAATTTCAGCTGCCAAGATCCCTACCACGACGGACCTACTTAATATCATGAATATTTTGCAGGATTTAAAACGAACATGAAATGATGCAGTATTACATTTTCCTGAAACCAATGTTTTGACCACACTATCAGTAGGACCGCCACCGGGTTTTTTGGACAGGGTGGGAAAATCCAATATACAGTACTTCAATGTAATTCATCACATATCATTGTGCAATCGTATCTTCCGATCTTGTCATGTCTAAAGAGTCCAAAAAAATGGCTGGTCTAGGATGACAGGATGACCTGGCCGGTGCCTCTCAGGTCCAAAGTTGCAACCCATTGCAACCCCACCACCCTATATTGACATTGGGACATTGCATTTTCCTGGGCTTAAAAAAATCCTGCAGATCCCAAAGCGAAACGACCTGAAAACACTCGGCTGAGCTCAGTGCATCTGGCTGTCGAAAGTGAGTATGGCCTGCCCATGTCACGTCGCTACGGTGATCTACCCGATAGACTGCTCACACATATCTGTATGTTTTTGGTGTGGCCCGGCCGCCAGTTGCAACAAAATTCCAGTTGATTCTGCGCGCGCTAATTTGTTCATGGGTGCGCGCGGACAAATGCATCATCTTTGTATGCTCCATTCAAGAGTTCGTTACAGTGTTTTAGAACGACGAGGCTTTAGGAATACACAAGAGTTCTTTGCAGTGCTTTATAGAGGTGCACGGTTCATAGAAGTTATGCACGTTTCATAGGAGTATTGCACGTTTCATAGGAGTTGCGCATGTTTCACAAGCCACCTAATAACGTTTTCGTTCAATTGCGTCCCAACTTGGAACTCTTAAGAGAGACGAACTCTTAACCGAAGTATACTGATATATCCGCCGACCCGGCCGACAGCCAGGGGGAACGCGCCAGGAAATAAGAGTTTTCCTGTTTCAACCACAACAACATCAACACCAACAACCAGGAATCTAAGCAACCACAAGATTACACCGGCATGGGCCCCAGATAGAAAGTGCTGTTCTTCAGAAGTGCTTTGTTAACCCGGCCCACCAACCAGAATAAAAATTGTTTGTTCAACGCAAAATGGATTCATGAACAATGGTTTTCATGCCGATCACATAACAGTTGTTTTTCACAAACGCATCTTCATTCCGGCCCATTAAGCAAAACAAAAACAAAACGTTTTCTCTATATAACATGTTTCATGCCGGTCTAGTACACAATGGTTTTGAGCAAACTCATTGCGATACCGGCTCATCAAGCAAAACAACGGCCGGTTTTTTCCACATATGTTTTTTCTGTTTCCGTTCGTTCAACCGAAA
The DNA here is from genome assembly GCA_947184155.2 of Cladocopium goreaui. NCBI lineage: Eukaryota > Dinophyceae > Suessiales > Symbiodiniaceae > Cladocopium > Cladocopium goreaui. Next base: position 41,032 of record CAMXCT020003322.1, read on the forward strand.
AAACACACAAGGACAGTTTGGCCCCGGCCTCATAGGAAATAACAAAAACCCAGCTTTGCAACCCAACAGCAGTGAGGATTCCAAACGCAAGGTGAAACGGTTTCCAAGTAACATCCATGTTTGGGCCGCATGTTCATTCTCAGCACTCAGCATGAAAACACAAAATGACAGACAAAGTGGGCGACACAGTGGGAAACAAGTGGGGACAAAGTGGGAGAAGAACTGGAAGAGAAAGTGGAAGACAAATTCAAACTGGGAGACAATGTGGGAAACAAAGTCGGGAACCAAGTGGGACAAAAATGGATAAACAGCGGGAGACAAAGCGAGAGACAAAGTTTGAGACAAAGTGGGCGACAAGCTGCGGAACAAAGTGGAACACAAGTTGGAAGACAAAGTGGGACACAAGCTGGGAGACAAAGTGGGAGTCAACCTGGGAGACAAAGTGGGGGGACAAGTTGGAAGACAAAGTAGGAGACGAGTCAAGCGAGCACAAGAATGATGTTTAGATTAGATATTCCATGCCCCTTCCTTGTATGTGAGGTCCGCAGGAATCAGTATCACCCTCTCCGACGTGATGAATTCGAGCAGTAAATTGCCATCTATAAAATATGTCACTTGACACAAAAGTGGCTGAAGTAATTTGGCAATTTGTTTGCTTGATTTTTTAATTCAGCAAGGAGATCGTTTTTGACAACAATTGCAATGCCGGCATTCTCGAAATCACCTGCCAGCCAATGGTTGGTCCAATTTTGTTTTCCCTGCCTAGACTGTTATTTTCTCTTCTTGTTTGCTCCCGGTCACGTATTTTCGGGTCCATACCGGAACTGAAAAAGTAGTATGCCCGTCCCAACATCGGGTTACAATGACAGTCAATCCATCTTTGGGCATCATGTTTACCATGCTATTTCCGACCTTTTTTTTGCTGATTTGTCGTTTCAAGTGGTCCAAGAATGCCGTTTTAAGAGTGCTGGCTAGGAAAGAACTGAACATCATGCACAGACGGCAAACCAAGAGAAACTAACGAAGCCGAATGCAGTCACGTAAAACACTTTTGTGAAACAATTTTTTGAAAAGTTTTGTGCATTTTACCATGTTTGCCCTGTTACCGTACCAGTCATTGTAGACTGTGGAATGTGGAAGGGGGTGGAGTGCCAAGTGTGGAGCGTGAAGAAAGTGGAGTGTTGAGTGAGGATTGTAGTATGTAGAGTGTGAAGTGGGGATTGCGGAGTGTGGAGTGTAACGTGTAAAGTGTGGGGTGGAAAGTGTGAAGTGTAGAGTGTGGAGTGTAAAATGTAGAGTGCGAAGTGTAGAGTGTAAAGAGTGGAGTGTAAAGTGTAGAGTGTGGAGTGTAAAGTGTAGAGTGGGGAGTGTGGAGTGTGAAGTGTAAAGTGTCAAGTGTCAAGCGTGGAAAGTGTAAACTGTCAAGTGTGGAGTAAAAAGTGTAAAGTGTGGATAGTGTGGAGTGTAAAATGTGAAGTGTGGAGTGTGAAGTGTGAAGTGGGGAGTGTGGAGTGTAAAGTGTGGAGTGTAAAGTGTGGGGGGGGAGTGTAAAGTATGGAGTGTGGACTAAAGTGTGGAGTGCGGAGTGTAAAGTGTAGAGTGTGGAGTGCGGAGTGTGAAGTGTGATTTGTGGAGTGTTTTATTTTTTTGGAGTGTAAAGTGTGGGGGTAAAGTGTGAAGTGTGGAGCGTAGAGTGTGGAGTGTAAAGTGTGGAGTGTAAAGTGTAAGATCTGGAGTGCAAAGTGTGAAGTGTGGAGTGTAAAGTGTGGAGTGTGGAGTGTGAAGTGTGGAGTGTGAAGTGTGGACTTGAAAGTGTAGGGTGTAAAGTGTGAAGTGTGGAGTGAAAGGTGTAAAGTGTGGAGTGCGGAGTGTGGAGAGTAAAGTGTAAAGTGCGGAGTGTGGAGAGTAAAGTGTGGAGTGTAAAGTGTCAACTGTCAAGCGTGGTGGTTAAAGTGTGGAGTGTGGTAAAGTGTGGTAAAGTGTGGTAAAGCGTGGTAAAGTGTGGTAAAGTGTGGTAAAGTGCGGGGTGTAAAGTGCAAAGCGTAAAGTGTAAAGCGTAAAGTGTAAAGTGTGGCGTGTGAAGTGTAAAGTGTAGAGTGTGAAGTGTGGTAAAGTGTGGTAAAGTGTGGTAAAGTTTGGTAAAGTGTGGTAAAGTGTGGGGTGTAAAGTGTAAAGCGTAAATGTGAAGATATGGAAAGTGATCTTCGTGTTTCAACCGGTCGAAGTGTTGAACACAACTGGAAATGAACAAGTGCAACGTGCAAGGCAAGCACTTCAGTTTTATCTGCGTTGCCATATGATTGATAATGCTCAAGGGCCCTGTGGACCCGAATGAATAGTGCCGATGCACCACAAAAGCCCACATGCAACGGGCGATGCAGGCAAGTCCCAAATGTAAATGATGTTCCCGATGACTTCCTGGCAATCACTGAGTTCGCACTGATTTGGTGGCACCAAATTCACATTGGTGGAGAAAGGGAAATTGCCAGAGTCATCAGTCACCGCTGCTCGAATGCAAATCTCGGATGCAATGTGAGCAAAGTGTAAGCCTTCTGATGCCACCGGGATTGGCATGCCGAAGGGAATCACATTCTGGTCGTACATGAAATCTTTCACCGGCTCGGCTCGCCCAAAGTGGTGTCGATGCCAAGTCTCCTTGATAGTAGTCAATCCATTCCTGCAAATCTGTGATCTTGTCGTCCTTGTCATGGACCTGTTGGGTAAGCATGTTAATTCGATGACGTTGATTTTCCAGGTGCTGGCATCTTTGGAATCTCACCGTCCGGTTCGGTCTGAGTCGAGGTGGTTTGCAAGAGCGGGGAAACTGTCCTGGTTGAGCCAAAAGAGCTCCACAGGGACCATGTCATTCGTTGAAAGAACTGCCACATGAGGAAAATAAAGATGATGATGAAAAATGTGAAGATGATGTCAAGGAAATGGTCATGTGAAGAATCTTCACCTCGAACTGGCACAAGCTGGTTGGTCAAAACCACGTAGCCCAGGCTGCCTTTGTGGACCATGCGTCCAATGGCATTGCGACGCGCTGATGCTTGTCGTTCAGCTTGCGTCTTTCGTTTTGCTGCCTGAAAAGTTTGATCAGCTTGAAGGGAAAGCAGGTGTGTTCTGATACGGTCGGCCAAGAGCTGACGCGCCGCAATCTTGGTGACACCATCAGCAAGCTGGATCTCGGAACTGATCCACCGGAGTTTCGTGCCAATTTCGTCCATCTTCTGCTTGACAATCATGATTTCAATCTTGGTGCGATTGTCTCCCTGAAGTTGGGGAACTTCGGCCTTGATGCTGTCGAACAACGCCTTTGTGTCAATGACCAGTGCTGATTGCATCGCTATGTCCTGAGTGTCCAAGTAGCGCAAATCAAAATCATGCACCATGCATCCATGCCAAAAGATCATGAGATACTCCAAGGCATCCATGGCAGCTGAGCATGCTTGAGCTTCAGAGTTCAAACTGCTCCTGCTGATTCGTGGTAGTTTGAATGAGCGCCAATCAAGAATGATATAAGGCTGGTCCATGTGTCCTTGAAGAACCTTAGAGTGCATGAGGAGAACAAAGTATCCACCCTGGGACTCGGAATTGCGTCTCACTCCCCAGGCCGCGTCACTCAAGGCTACCATGCAAAGATCAGTGAGTTTTCCAAGTTGAGTGAATTTCAGTCCAGTGTCTGCATTGTTCTTGGAGAACCACCTTTGCTTGAGAAACTTCTCCGCATAGAAGACTCACGCTGGCGCACAGATGAGGTGCGCTTTGGGTAGCAGGCCACTGGAGACCTCCAAGCAACGCACGCAACAGGCGTGCTTCTTTTGGACTGAGTTCTCGATCTTCTTGATTGCAGTTTGCTAAGGTGATTGGTTTCATCTTCACGATGTACTCTTTCTGATGAAGCAACCATCCAGTCTCACTGGGTGTGAGATGACATCCACAGAACTCCAGCGTCTCATTTTCACCTTGTTCGCGCCAATGCTTGAAGGTGAATTCGGCCTTCAGTCGTTGCTTCGCATCTTGATATCGCTCATGGTTTTCGTCACCTCCTCCTAGAAGGTCATCAACGTGTAGACCAATCATCGAGATGAGATCTTGGCCATGATGCAACAAATAGAGACATTGGTCCAAAGCATGCGGCTTATAGCCGATGGAGATCAATCTGCGTCGAGCAACGACAAACCATTGTCTGGGAGCATCGGCTTGTCCATATATGGGTTTGAGAAGCCGCATGAGTGTGCCAGGTGGCACTCCTATCAGTTGGCAAGCATCCTTTGGGATCTTGGCCCACAGGATTCTAGTCTGAGGATCACCCTGAAGGAAGGCAGTGGAGACGTCTGAGATGAACAGCTTCCACATCGAGCATGTTGCTATTGCCAAGAGGCACTGTCGTGACGACCTTGCCAATGTCGGTGATGAGGTGTTCAACTCACCTTGAAGCAGATCTGGGTCGCCAAAGCCCTGAAGTACTAGCCGCGCTTTAGCTCTTCGATCGCTGGTCCACTTGAGGACAAAACGAGCTTTCATAACTCGTCCCCAGTCGACTTTCTCAGGATGTAGTTCAACCTCCCAGACATTGTGCTCAAAGATGGCTGCAAGCTCAGCCTTCTTGCCCTCCACGAAGGCCAAACGATCTTCCAAGCTCATCTTGCTCTCTCGGAGATCTGCAGATTCTTTCACGGCCTTTCGCTTTGGGAAAGCTTGCGCTGCCCAGATATGACCTCGGCATCGAATTGTCTGGTTACTCTGGAGCTTCTGGGAAAAGTCACCCAAGTAGTATTGGCCTCGATTCTCAGCAGCTTCCTTGGTCAGGGGATAGAGTGTCTTCCCAAACCACTGGTCATGTCCCAGTTGAACAGGCTCGGAGTCATTGACGTAGACCTGTCTTGATCCACGCTGCAAAGTCAAGCCAGTTGTGGTTTGAAGTTGGTCTTGAGGAATTGGAAATTCTTCAGCCTGGAAAGTGTGGGTTCTGCTGAGAACATGGTTCCGGACAAGGAAGCCATCCTCATAGCTCCAGTAGTCCACAGTGTCGCCCAGGTAGAACTCTTGTGTCTTGGAGTCAAAGTACCATCCTTCGGGCAATGCCGTGGATTCTTGCCCTTCTCCCCCACAAAAGAGATCAACGTGCATCTCAAGTTCTTGATCTTGTTGACGTGCACGCTTGACTCGCTGTTGCTGTTCGCCTTCAGGGCGTTCATGAACAGGCGGAGGACGATTTCTCATCCAGATGGTCTCTTGTTGTTCAAAGCGACGTCGTTGTTGTCTGAAGGTTTCTCCTTGGGCTGGTATGTATGTTGGATCTCGCAGGTGCATAGGTGGTGCACTGCCAGCAGCCACAGGTGGCTCAGATTCAAATTCTTCGTCTTGAGGCACTGGTACTTCGTGAGGAAGTTGTGCTTCAATCTCGGTTGGCATCAGTGTGTCATCCGGGTGTGGGTCACTTGGATCAACAGGGGGATTTGCTGTTGAGTTTGTGGGTTGCGGTTGTATGTCCGGTTGCACGGAATCAGGTTCCTGTGGTGCTTGAGAAGGTTGTTGGTGTTGTTGATCTTGCTGCTGTTGTAGGGGAACAGGTTGTTGTGGTACTTGCACAGGTTGTTGGTGTAGTTGATCTGGCTCATGGATCTGTTGATCTTGAAGGTCTGGTTGATCTTCGGGTGAGCTGATCTCGGGCTCCAACTCTTCTAAGGTGTGTTGATTAATCCTTCGTAGGTCAACTGTGCGAACAACTCGTCGTTGGCGAAGGCCAGCTAGTGCTTGTTCGGCACGCTGTGATCCATTGACCAGTCCATCGTCGCTCACAAGTCGACGAACGTGCTGTCGGCTTGCTCGGAGAAGCACTGTGCCATGTGCCAGCCAGTAGGTGTCGATGCAGCCAGTGTCGGGGTCTGCCTGGACGGCGACAACCACTGCTGGTCCCTTCCATTGGACGGTATGGAAGCGGTTGCCCGTTTCTCTCCAATACAAGCAGCGCTCTCCTGGTTGAAGATCTTCGTCATTCCCAGTGAATCTTCTCAGCATTGCCCTCCTGAGCTTCACGTCGATCTCAGCTTGAGCGCAGGCATGTTGGGCCTTCGCTTTCAGCTCCAGTCTTCGACGAAGTCGATCTTGCTCCGTTTGTTGAAGCTGAAGTGGACCGGTTCGGTCATCTGAGATCAGTCCAGGCAAATTTGGGTCGACTGGAGTGTAGCCATTGACGAAGGTGCTCTGATAAGACAGGGCACTGTCCAGGAGAGAGCTTGGTGAAGACCATCCAAGGTGTAGAGCTTGTTCTCGGCCATGAATATGGAGAGGGATTTTCTCAGCAGCTGATGTCGACGTTCGACTACAGAGGTCCTTGTATGGGCTTGGCCTGGAGATATGCGCATCTCAATGGCATGCTCCCCTGCCCATTGGGCCATTTCATCACTGCCCCATCCTGACCACTCATCCACACTAAGCTGCTTCGGCGGACCAAAAATTTCGATCCACTCCCGCTCCAAGGCCTTTCGCAATGAACCACTTGTCTCATCAGGGATGGTTCGTGCTGCCATGTACCTGGTGGCGGTGTCAATCATCACCAGGACTGCAATCTTTCGGCCTTTGGAAGTGGTTGATGTGGTATTTGGAGCGCCATCAATGGAGCTGAGGTCAATCCACATGGTGTCAACCTGCAGTTGCTCGTTGAACTCGGTGGGTCGTTCTGCATGTGCTGGTGCTGATTGTTTCTTGACCGCGAACTTGTTGCAATAGGGACATTCCATGGCCTCTACCGCTGCAATGACTTTGGGACTGCACTTCTTGGCCTGCAACATCTTGACAAGAGTTTCCTTTCGTGGGTGTCCAAGATTTCGATGGAGCTTGTAGGCCAGTCTGATAGCTTCGTGGCTGTGTTGAGTGCCAAGCTTCCGCAGAATGCCAGTAAGCTCTTGTACTTCTTGATCTTGTTGAACTGCATAGGCCTGTTCAGACAGTCCTTCGTCATGCATGAGAGCCCTGGCAATGTGCCAGGAAAGCTCTGCTTGGTAGTTCTCGGTCTTCTTGCATCGATTCCCACCTTCGAGCCTTGCATGTTGATGATCGCCAGTGCAAAGTCGTGACATGATCTTGCACATGGCTCGCTTCGTTGTGTGAATTGATGCCGGTTTCTTCACGAGCCAGTCCTCGTTGTCGATCTTGAGAGAGGTAGGAGCACTGATCGAAGGTTGTTCGTTCGCCTGGAAGGTTGTTCAAGGCTGGTGTTTCCCAGGCCAGGCTGCCCTTGGGATGTTCTACATGGGCATGGGCTCCTCGACGCACTTGTCGAAGGTAAAGCTTTCGACAAAATTTGAGGTGAACTTCATGATCATAGTGCCGTCGCTCTTGAAGGTCCTGCCAATCCGCATCGTTGTAGATGTTGATGGCTTGCATCTGGCTCCACAAGGTGCATTTTGGAGACATGTAGATTTCATCAGGTTCAAGTTCATCGGCCATTTGCAAGAGCTGGCGCCGATGAGATGACTTGGTAAAGTCCCAGCCGTTGGGAAGCCCAAATCGCATGACTTCGGCACCCATGAGTTCAGCCATTTCGCCAAGAAGACCTGTGCCACTGTAGACCTCCCAAATGAGCTTCTTCCTGGGTTGAGCAGGATCTCGAGCTTCATTCGCCAGAGCTGCTGTGCGACGATTGGTTGCAGTCAGTTGGCCCTGCATCCAGACCCATGTCTTGGTCATCGCACATTGGTCTCGTTCGACCACTTCATTCTTGCTGAAGATCTCGTCAGAGGCGTCGTCCTCCACGTTCATGTAGCTTTCAACTTCATAGAAAACCTCATCATCAGGATCTTCGGCGAACTGAACCTCGGACTGCATCTCGTCGTATCGACCTTCGGCTCGGAGATCTGTCAGAAAATCTCGTAGGTGCTCGGATTTGGAGTGATCGTCATCTTTGGCTCGCAAATCAAACCGAGGATCTTTGAAATCGGAGATGTTCTGCACATTGTCAGCCAGCTTGAGAAGCATTGCGTCCTGCTTCCCACGCTTGATGTTGGTCCATTGACCGCCCAGAATCCTCATTTTCCCAGTTCCAAAGTCCACCACCGCTCCAAGCTGTTCCAACACTGGACGACCCAAGAGCATTGGCGTTGCCCCAAAAATGACAAAACATTGCATGCGCCCAGGTGTGTTGGAGATGAAGACGGGGAGCTCGACCATCCATCGTGAGTGACCTTCGGCGTCACCCCCAAATCTGAAAGACTTGTCACAGCGCTTGAAGACAATGTCATCCATAGGATACCCTTTGATCTCCAGCCACTTGAGATACCGCAGGATGTACTCGCTGCCAGCCAAGAAAGAAGGAGCGCCCTGATCTTGTATGCACATGTCCGCATCCTTGGTGATCCAGCCACCAGCTCGCACCAGTGCTTCGCCCTGTGCGTAGGCCTCTTCAGTCTCAAAGAACTCGTCATTCTCGCCAGATGAAGAAGACTGCTGATGGAAGACCATGTTCACCATGGGATCAAGATCAATGACACGCTTCTTGCTGGAGCCCGATGCCGAAGAGCTCGAGGGTTGAGTGCAGTTGGCCGCTCGATGGCCAGTTTTGTCACAACGCAAACAAACATCTTTGCCAAAGAAAGACTTGGCTCTAGCCTTAGGACCCTTACCCTTAGCATACGGTGGAGCTTCGGTGGGTTTCTTTGACTTTTTGCCCTTGCCTTTCGGACTTCCAGCGCCTGACGCAGCAAGAGGCATCTGCTTGTTGTCGATGAGAGCCACAACTGGATAGAAGCCTCTGGCCTGACGAAGCTGCTGTATGCGCTGCTTGGCATCGGTGTAGGCCGTGTAGGCCTCATCATACTCTTGGATGTCAAAGAGCGATTCATCCTGGTAGGACTCTTCAGTCTCATAGTAGGTATCATCCCACGTCTCATCATTTGGATCATAGTATTCTTCATGGTCAGGTGACTCGCCAGCTGCATCCCAGTAGACCTCATCGGTCTCATAGTACTCTTGCCATTCACTCCCATCATCACATGAATCATCAGCATGCATGATATGTTGACGGCCCTTGCCCTTCGCAAAGCCCTTGGCCTTGTTGGTGTTGGGCAAGTAGGTCTGCCTGTAGTCCTGGCCGAACACCTGATACATGCTCTGCTCGACATTCTTCAGGGTGAAGTTTCTGCCGACCTGAGTTTGCACAAGATGCTGCTGATCCTTGGTGAGTGCGGCACGCCTCAGAAGCAGCCAGCCTGTGATCTCATCAGGCAAAGACACCTTCAGACGTGAGACTTCCCTCAAGGCTTGATGAAACTCTGTGACATACTCCATGAGAGTTTGGCCAGTCTTCCGTTGAACCTTGAAGAAAAAGTTGTCGAAAATGTTGTTAGTTTCCACTCGGTCATCGTACTGCCACTGTTTGTCTAAACGTGCTAAAAGGACATCTAAACCGTTTTCACTTTCGAGTTCTTTCAAGTCTATGTCCTCACACGGTGTCCAGCTGGAACCTTCTAGGATCGCTAAGACATTCATTCCGACTTCTTTTGCCCTGCCCTGGATCGCCAAGCGTCTGGAGTACAAAACCACACGCTTTCTCCACTCCTTGTACCCGGTCAAGGTGTTGTCAAAGCGAGGCACGTTGTTGTCTTTGACATACTGCGATTCCCTACCAGAAGGTGCTGAGCCCGGTCAGGTTTCTTCAGTTTTATCTGCGTTGCCATATGATTGATAATGCTCAAGGGCCCTGTGGACCCGAATGAATAGTGCCGATGCACCACAAAAGCCCAAATGCAACGGGCGATGCAGGCAAGTCCCAAATGTAAATGATGTTCTCGATGACTTCCTGGCAATCACTGAGTTCGCACTGATTTGGTGGCACCAAATTCACAGTAAAGTGTAAAGTGCAAAGTGTGGAGTGTGAAGTGTGGAATGTGAAGTGTGGAGTGTGGAGTCTAGAGCATGCTACATAAATACTGCGCCTTCCACTCAAAATGACACTCTCACGATGTCCCACGCCTACCACGGAATTTGCATGTTGTCACCACTTGATGCAGCCCTGGCATTGCGATTCGCAAAAAACGCAACACAGCATGTCTGAAGTGCTGCGCCTGCCTTGCAAAAGCAAGATGGACACAGCCAAAGTGCTGCTCCTGCAACGAAAAATGGATGTCATCTTCTGAAAACTTGCAAAAGTATTGCGCCTGTCGCACAAAACGACTTTGGACACTGTCACTTTTGCAGACACGTGAGAATGTCAGGAAGTGCCACGCCTGCCATGCAAAATCGACCTAGCAGAGTCTGCTGTCAGGTTCCTAAGCAAATAGCGCAACGTTCTGCTAAAGTTGATGGCTGCTTGGGTTGCAACATTGTCCACATCTCCTGTGTCCAAAGTCACTGTGAGATCGGCATCCGCAAGCACTGTCTGTCGGCTCTCCACGTCATCCAGCAAAGTTTTCACCGTTGCATCAAACACGCTGATGTGGGATTTGCCAACTCCATTCCTCCCAATCTGCAAGTGTTCCAGAGAAAGCCTTGGGCAGCGGAAGACAAATCTTCCCTGCAAAGTCAAACTGCCCAGATTCAAGGGCCATTTTTCTACCAGTTCCCTGAGCCCTTTTAAGCTCCGCCTACCATGCGAAAGTAGCAGGCTCTGGCACAACTGAGCAAACAAAGTGACTATCTACTCTAAACTCGATCACACCGGCCCAACCTCACAAAGTCTTTTCTCTCCTGTGCTGATACCAAAGTATCGTGCTTGAGCCAAAGTACATTGAAGTACTTGGCATGGTAAAATGACGTGGGAGAAAGGTGAATATTTCACACAACAACAACAACAACAACTACAACTACAACTACAACTACAACAACAACTACTACTACTACTACAACCACAACGACGACGGCGACGACGGCGACGACGACGACGACCACGACCACGACCACGACCACGACCACGACCACGACGACCACGACCACGACCACGACCACGACCACGACCACGACCACGACCACGACCACGACGACAACGACGACAACGACAACGACAACGACAACGACAACGACAAGAAGAAGAACAACAAGAACAACAACAAATAATAATAATAATGAAGAAATAATAACAATAATAATAATATACATAATATAGAGAGCCCATATGGCATCGCGGGTGTGCGAAGCTCTACATACTATATATATATATACATATATACCGTATACTAGTATAAATATAATATACGAGCTGTGTCACACGACTGTAGTGGCTCTTGAGCGTTGTATAGCATCGCAATACATCTATTCAAAATCGTGGCATCACCCTGTAATAACACATTGCGCACTGACCATGATACACCCACGAATCACAACCAGAACGTGCTCCTGGACACAATTTACTAGACTTTACTACTTGAATCTTCGCACATGAAGTCATGCAACCCAAGAATGATTCTTACATAGCAATCTCTTGTCACCTTGGTCATACCCCATCGAAGCCCAAAGCAATTTCTACGCAGAGGCTCCCAGAAGCTTCCCAGAAGGCTCCTAGACGCTCCCGGAGGTTCTAGAAGCTCCCAAAGGCTCCCAGAAAGCTCCCAGAAGGCTCCCAGAGGCTCCCAGAAGGCTCCCAGAAGCTTCCCAGAAGGCTCCTAGAAGCTCCCGGAGGCTCCCAGAAGCTCCCAAAGGCTCCCAGAAAGCTCCCAGAAGGCTCCCAGATTGAGCGAGGTTTCCAGTGCAACTTCCAAAGGCAATGTCAAAAAATCGATGCAGGAATGAGCGGCTGAGACAATGCCGAGGAAACAACGAAGAGGGGTATGGCCGGGCATGGCCGGGAACGGGTGTTAGGGCTGGGAGCGATTGTGATCTGATTGTGGTCATTAGGCCCTCAACGGCTCGACCTGTGAACCTGCATGTGGGCCTTGCGAAGGTATTCCCAGACGCCGCAGTTCGCTTAGTCAATTACTTGCCATCTGAACGGCGACTTCCAAACAACCAACTTTTCTGGCCAACCCCGCGTCATCGTTTCTCCACAGCTGTAAATACACGTTTGTCTCACCCGGCCTTGTATTTGACCGTCTCTTTACAGCTATTGGTGACGTCTTTGCCAGCAACTTTCTTGAACTCCTGCATCCACATGGTAGCATGCAACGACTGTTCAGTTCTTCGGGGTGTGTTACATGTTTTGGAAAAAACAATTGACAACTGCATCTTAGCAAAGATAGACACGCCAGAAGGATCCAATGTGAGTCTCGCTTTTTCTCAAGAGCAAGACGATGAAAATAATCCGACTTTCAAGATGACCCCACACATGAATAGAAAATAAAAATGGAATTTGCGGCCCAGGGGTAAGGGAGGAAAGCTAGGTTGGCAGGGAGCATGGCATGAAAACACAATGATGCTGAGGATGCGAATGCTGCCGAATTTGCTGCCGGTGGCGACATGCCAAAGATGTCCCCGAAGGTGATTGAGCCACAGCGAAACTGCTTGTGAACCAGCCAGCCAAGGGGGGGTAGCTAAGTATGAAGTTTCATGCGATTTGAGATTCCCCAATACCTTGCTAAAGCAACAGGGACTTCAGCTAGCAGAAGCTAGCTTTCGCAATTACGGTGCAAGTGCAAATTCCACTTAGTCACCGCGCTGGGTAAAGATCACCTTGCCTTGCACTCACTGCCACAAAGCTTGTTGGGCGCGGGGGCCAAGTGACATCACCAAGGCAAACTGACTTTGGAATGAGACATGAGTGGTTCCAAATTTCTGGTTATTGAGTTCAAATTAATTTTAAACCCATCAGGAAGCAAAGAAAGAATGATTTGCTTGACAAGGTGGAGCATTTGAAACGGTCGAAATCCCAAAATTGGTCAAGCTTTGGAGGAGGCAAATTCCCACCAATCAGCATATCATCAGCTAACCGCTCAATGTCTTCACCATGCCCTGACAAGGAAGGGAAACAGAAACAAAATTTGTGCAAAGAATGGAGGCGCTGTATGGTGGGTGAAACGAGTTGGTGAGTCATAAGCAACGTACCAATATATATATAATCTATAGGCTTGCAATGACTTACCAGACTTACCAGGGCACAAATTTGCCAAAATGGTTGTATAGGCAATAGAAGCGCAAAATAATTGGATCAACGTAGGATCAAAAAATGATGAGAAACGATGAGAAATGAGTGGACACAATGAATGGAATCATTGTCACTTAGTCGCACCTGTCCCGCCTGTCCCAGCTTCTGCAGTTTTCCCCATGTTTCCGTGTCCTCGAAGGACAATGACTGCGCTTCGCTTTGTCGAGCCACTTCCACTACCTGAAAAGAGGCGAATCTGGTCGAAGAAAATAATGAAAATATTGAAAAAATGAAATGATCGATAAAGAAATGGATTTGAAGCATTTGAATCTAGTTTTGAATCAAAGTTGGGTAAAATCGGATCAACTCAAATGAGTTGTGATTTCACATGAACGGGTTTTGTTCGTTCTACCATGCTATACAGAGGTCAAAGTGGATGTTGCTGTTGATGTGAATCTAGTCTGCTGGTGCAGGATTGGCGCAGGCGGCTTTGGGGTTCCACTATTTATTCCTGCATGAGCAACAATTTATATACATATTTTTTTCTAGGTTCAAGTTCATGTTGTAGAATCAAGCTAGGAAGTGGCGTGGAATGTGGTGGATCTTCCAACAAACTATGGTCCAAAGGTTCGAGACAACATACATTCTTGTTCTGCTGAGGACGAAGGACTCAAGGGGCCATCAGAAAGGTGGGATTTGTAGGATTTGCCTGGAATGAGGTGCGGGGTTATGGGATCCAAGTCCGCAGGTTTCCAACGCTCCGCTATTGGCGTCACAAATTTTCGACAACATGTCTTGCAATATCTTGCAATATTTCTGACAAACAACAACTGCCCAAATTGTGTTTCCTTTGCGCCAACACATCTTAACACATATCCTATCCCATAGGACCATATAGTACTACGGTGACTACCATGGTGGCTACCATGGTAGCTACCTGCTTTACATGTTTGTAACATTTGTAAATTAGTTTTGTAACCATTTGTTTCACATTTATAAAGTTTGTTGCACATTGTTGCACACCACTGTGATAACCGTGGCCTCGATTTTCACTTTTCGGCGCTCGGTTTCTGCCCAGCATCCCGCCGGGAGCGGGACCAATAGCCGTTGCCCTCGCGAGACCAACGAAGCGACACAGCGACACGGCGACACGGCGACACGGCGACACGGCGACACGGGTCATGTGATGGGATGGTGCAAATGGGATGAAGGTGACAAAAAGATATGGTGTTTTTTCTTCTCTGATTCGTCACACCTCTGCTTTTTCATCTGTCCATATTGTCGGAAGTTTGACTTCTAAATTTCTTTCGATGATATGGCTATAGACTATGCAGATCTCGTACCATGTCTAACATACCACCATATATATCCATATATTAACATATTAGGTACATATGTAACTTGGACACCCAGCCATATCAAGCTATATTTCAGCTCCGGAAGAGTTCAAGGTTTCTTTGAGAATCTCCAAAAACATACCTGCAGAAATATCTAGCGAAGTGCCCGGCTATCTATCTATCTGTCGGTCTGTCCATGTGTCTATTTGTCTAGCTGTCTATCTATGTCTCTCTGTCTACCTATCAATCTGTCTATCTGTCTATCTATCAATCTACCTATCTATCTGTCTATCTATCTGTCTGTCTTTCTATCTATCTGCCTGTCTATCTAACTACCTGTCTATCTGTCTATCTGTTTATCTGTCTATCTGTCCATCTGTCCATCTGTCCATCTGTCCATCTGTCTATCTGTCTATCTGTCTATCTGTCCATCTGTCCATCTGTCTATCTGTCTATCTATCTATCTACCTATCTATCTATCTATCTATCTATCTATCTAATCTATCTAATCTATCTAATCTATCTAATCTATCTATCTATCTATCTATCTATCTATCTACCTACCTACCTACCTATCTATCTATCTATCTATCTATCTAAGACAAAAGGGGGGTCGAACCAAGTGTGTTCCTACCACAACCCTTCAACATGAACAAACCAACCAAGCACACGCTATTTTGTGCGCTTGAGCCACAACATCAACAGCATATTACCCTGACCCAGGTTGTTGTTAGGGAAAGGGAAATATCGGTTTCTAATTATGGCTACTCTACACTTACCTAACGCTTCTAAGTAAGTGTTGTTGTAACTGTACACATTTGGGTGTATCTACTTGGAACTACGTTGGTACTCATAGCTACGGCAATGCTCTACATAAGACCTACTACCTATGCTATACATAGTGGGGCTCAGGGGTCGGTATATTTCAACTCCCCCCTCGCCTGTTCCACACGCACTGCGCATTGGCAGTATCCTAAGCAGCTACTGTCGCGTGAACGGACGTTCACAGCGACCTAGGCTTTGGATTTGAGGTCTAAGGGAAGGTCAGTACGGATTCCTAGAAGAATTAGTGCTGCTGCCCATTTGTGTGGAGGCAATGCCTTGGTGAATATGTCTGCCGCCTGGTCATCGGTGTGGGTGTACTCTATCTCGGCAGAGTCATCTCTGAAGACTTCAGACAGGCACGACAAATTAACTTTGTGTGTTCTAGTTATATGGCGAAGCTTGGGACTATATCCTTTCTTCACAACTAGGATTGTTGCTTGATTATCTTCGTGGACCTTAAGGGTTACGGAGCGTGCAAGCAACAGCTCCCATAACTGTAAGGCAGGCAAGCCTTCTTGATAAAGCGAATGGGCTAAACTAACAACCTCGCTTTCCGTGGTCGATCTAGAAGTGGATGTTTGGCGCTTGCTAATCCATGCAAGTGGGAAGAAGGAACTAGGGCCAGTCAAAACCAAAAAGCCACCGGAGGTTGAGCGTGCAGTTGATCTGTCGCCGGCGAAGTCGGCATCGACAAACAGTCTGAGCTCTAGGTCTTCAGGCTTGTCCTGAATGGTACCTACTAACCTGTAGTGTGGGGTTGATGCTATGTACTGGATTAATCTTAGGACCTTCTTATCATCCCCCCTGGACCACGACTGGACCTTTGTGGCCAGATCATTGATAGGCTTGATGATGTCGGGACGTGCAAGTCTACCTAACCAAAGGGCTTTCATCAAAATCTTACATGCGTTTGGAGCTAGTTCCCCTTTAGTCTCATCATCTTCAATGGTGATAGATCCCTCAGGTGGAAATGGCGTGGCGGCATGCTTGAGTTTGGTGACACCAGTTATTGATTTATACAAATCTACGGTCTGCTGAGCGTAGTCTGCCATATCAAAAACCATGCCATCTTGGGCTTGGAAGGCTGCACATTTTTCATGACCTTCGGTCTTGGATAGTGGGGTAACAACATGGTTGCGTCCAAGAATCCTATAGATGGGCTCTGGGGGTTCGATGTCTACCACAGAAGTTAACTTACTCCAGAATGCATCATGCTGGTCGGCGGGGCCAGCTAGAGTTAAATCGTCTACATAAGTTGACAGAAGTAACTTTGTATCTGGGAAGAAAAAGTTTCCTGGGTATTCTGGAACTTCCTGCCCACCAAGGTTCTTGATGATGACTTTCAAGTGTTGTTCCCACAGGCCTCCGGCATCAGGATGACCGTATAAGGCTTTAATTAAGAGGACTACGGGCTTAACAAACTGTTGTTTCCAATACTTAGGGCGAAGCTCCGGGGGAAGCTCAATCCAGGTTTTGTATTTGGAAGATAACAGTGCTTGGACGTAAGCTTTGACTGCATCTGCAGCCGTCGCGCGGTTACCCGGCAGCGACCCATACGCCAGGCAGGCGTTTAGCCCTTGGACGGAGGTGGGATTTGCGCCGAGTTCTTGGTAAACCGCGGCTGCACCATGTTCGTCCTTTGCGCAGTCTCCTCTGTACACAATGCGCCCCTTCATTTTGTGAAGGTGGTCTGCAAGCTCGTAGAATTTAATGGACGCGATGGTCATGAGCTGACCAAAGTGCACTGACACACCCGAAAGGCGCCTTAGCTTCTTTGCGTACATCTTCCTTCTCGCGGACCGAGCTAAGATCCCAAGTACCAGCCTTAACCAAACCATCGGCTTTGGCGCGGATTGCCTCGAGGGCCTTGGGATTGGACAGCATCTCTGCACGGGACAAGAGCTTAGTGACCATTGCTTTGATCTCAGGCGTTGGCGCCTTAGGGTCTTCCAGATGGAAGGCTTGAGCAATCAATTGTTCGTGGTCAAGAAGTTCTGTAACCAACCTATTAGCGGTGGGGTCTGATTCAACAGCTAGGGCTAAATCTTCAAAACCAGCTAATGGGGATACATGCTTAAGGTGCTGCTCAATTTCCCTATGGGGTTGAGGCTCGCTAGTTGCCGGTCGGCAAGGCATAGCAGGAACGGACTGCTGGGCACATTTTGAGGGATACAAAGCTTGCGCAATTAGATTAGTCATTTGGGGCGGATACATTGCGGAGCGAGTGGTCTCAGCTCCCTCACATCTGGAATGAGGTTGCTGGCATCGACACCGCATATCTTGAAACGCGTCTACAACTCGGGGAGAAGTGGTCTTGAGCTTCCATGGCTTTTTGATGGGATAACCATTTCTGTCGGTTAAACCTACGGTACACCCTTCAAAATCAACGGTCATAAACTGGGGATGCTTCTCAAAGAATGCTACAACGTCAGGCCTTTTCCAGCCAGAGCAAGGTCTTGGCCATTCAAACGTTACAGTACCACCATGATTGAGAACCCTTTCAGCGCTTTTAGTAAAACTACTAAACAACCGTTTTGACTCCTTGACTTGGCGGGCAAGCTTCCTCATGAATGCGGCACCACCCTTCTTCCTATTGATGTACTGCCAAGTGGATCCGGATGTGCAAGGGATAGAGGCCCACAAATGTGGGGGTGCAACTTTTGCGGCTTCATCTATCTGATAGTCTAGTTGCTCACATTGTGACTCATCTCCCAGGTCTAACCTATCCTTACAAAGTCTAACATGATTAATGCATATTAATGCCATATTCTTGGTGAGTTAAACCCATCTGAGAATCCTCGGAACAAGCAAATTCAAACATGGTTGACTTGGCATTGGGTCTGGAAGCGTTCTTGGCAGCTTTCCGGCTCCTACGATTATCGCGGTTAGTTGGCTTACCTACAGCGGGGCAGCCAAAAACAGGCAGCGACTTTTGACATAGGTCGGAACATCGATTGGCAACTTGGGGAAGAATAGCTACACCAGAAACAGAAGCGGCAGGCTCGGCTGGAAAACTGGGTTTGGCTGACCCTGGTACTTCACCTCTTATGAAAATTTCATCGAAAAGTTCTCTGTCCTCTGCGGAGAGGTGTGAAGGTATGGGGTCCGATATGTCCTCACCTCGGAAAATGATGCCATGGGCTTCATCATCCTTGTCTTCCGCTTCAGTTTCACTTTCGGGAGGTGGAGCTTTCTTTTCCCTTTCAGCTTCTTTTTCTTTTTCTACCAACATTGAGAAGCGGGTTCTGCACTCATCAGTGTGCGCACGTGAATGGACAGTGCAGCCTTTGCAACCAGGGGTCTCTTTCCATTTAAGGATACGGTCTACGGTTATATAAACAGAACGACTTTTGAGACCTGGTGTAGAGGGTGAGGCTATTCCGCCCTCCTTTGGGAAGGGCACATCCTTTAAGGCATATTCAGGCAACTTAAGATCATCTGGGTTATCCCCCCTCATGAGAGCTTGGTGGCGTGAAAAACCTACTGGAAAAACAGGATCACCTTCAGGGACAAATATTTCTGCTTCTGGAACATCAACGGCTGAATTCCCACCTCTAGTGCGATACTCTTGATAATCTAGCACCCTAAGAACATTTCTATATCTAGAACCGGGATCAATCCTCCAACCCAAAAATAGACCAGGTGACATGTTTGGCTCCAAAGTCCTTTTGGTGGGTGACTTCCTACGGTAATACACTAACTGACCAAAGCATAACCTCATGCCATCAAACTTATTCCTAGTAAGCGACTCCCATTGGGTTTTGTCGGGGTCAGCTATTGCTGGCTTGTCGAATGACATTGAAAGACAAGCATATGGATAGCTATATGTGTGGTATTCGTAGGGAAGGCCAGATTGGAGGTGAATAGTGCGACAACATTCCTTTTCTTCTCGAACATCTCTTTCGAGGATGGCATTGTGGGGCCATCTGTTCGGCAAAGAGGTTTCTGGAACCATGCCTACGGCATGTGCCGCCTGCTCGAGCTCGCCGGCTTCGTCCATTTTGATGAACGTTCGGGTGGTGAGCTCTGATCCACGCAGTCCTAAGAAATGCCTAAAGTTGCGAGCATGCGCGTCAGCAGTACGTTTGGACAGTGGGTATGCTACACGCGCTCCAGAGTACGCATCGCGGATGACATGATGCGACCTTATTCCCCCAATACCTACACCCATGTGTTCAGACCCTTTAGCTAAGATAACATCATCAGTAGCAAGCTGTTCTAGCGGCTGCTTTGGGGGATCAACAAGATCATCGGCTTTGCCATCTTTGACATGTGAAACCCTCATGGCGGTATCTTTTGCTATATGGCACAAAGGACAGTAGGGATTTTTGGGAAAATGGGTACGCAAGTGCTCAGGGCTACTGGCTTGCTGCTTTAGAACTTCATCCTTGGGCGGCTCACCATCACCTAGCTCTACCAAAAGCTTATCATCCATTGGGTGTTTAGGCTCCGACGCGCTAGCGGGCCCAGCAGCGTCCTCAACAGGTTCGGGGTCTAGAATTTCATCTACATCTGAGGGACTAGGAAGGTCACTACCGGCAAAACTAGGGGCAAAGCCGGGGTCATTAGGATCTTCGTCGTCATCGGGAGCATCAGTTTCCACAGGTGGAGCCGGCACGGCAATTGAGATAGGAGCAAGGTGCTCACTAGGCACAAAATGGCGTGGGGTCAACTCTTCATCATACTGGGGAACATATTCAACTACCCTAGATGCTCAGATTCTAGCGTTCCGGGGAACTTTCATCCTACACCTGTTGATATTTTCAGGAGCTATCAAGTAGGGGACATTCTCCCTGGGATCCCAGACAAACATGTAACCCTTATCTATGACAGTCTTACCAATGCTTTGTGCGGGAGGACATTCTTTAAGGACATAGACCTCTTCACCCTCAAGAATCTTACTTCCATTAAAGGCTAGTGACTCTTGGCCAGGCTGGCTGCCACCTCCGGTAGCAAAAGCAACAGGATTGGGTGATTGCTGCAAGTGCTCCTTCATGGCTGGTGTGAGGGCTTGGCGTCCGATCAAGTGTCTACCTGCGGCCGTGTCCCAAAGCCAGGGGATGGATTTGGAGGCCTTCATTGGCATGGCATTGATGGGGTCAGGATTATTAGTCGCGCCATGGGCAGCGACCTCTGGGATTATGACAGTTGCCATACTAGCAGCAGCTTTGGCAGGGGCTTTACCGCTTTTACCAAGTGCTCTAGGAGGAGGTCCCTTATACTTGTTGGTGTCTGAGTGGAGGAACGCGCACGACTTAGCTTTGCATGCATTGTATGCATAGAACATGCAAGGGGTTTTGGCCTTTTCGGAAGCGCTCATGTTTGCTACTTTCTTGGCTTCTTCCCCACGCGGGGTCGTGTTGCCCTTTCGGTTGGGCGGAGGCGGCTTTGGACCGGATGGCTTGGCTTTGGGCTTCGCTTTCGGGGCAGGAGCTGCCTTCACGTCCTCCTTTTTAGGGGTTTTCTTTGGTTGAGGGTTACCCCCCCCTGAACCCTGATTCTTAGGCGTGGCCTTAGCTTTGGGATTAGGGGTTGGTGCAGGGGCACCAGCGATTTTATCATCGGGGGTTTGTTGCGTGCCAGCATAGCCAGCAGCAGGCTTCAACTTCAGCTGCTTATCAAACTCGGCGCGATTACGCTTCTGCTGATCAAGTTGGGTGGCAAGTTCAACCTTAGACCATAACCAGTCAGTGGTGCGACGATGGCTATCTAGTCGGGCTTCCCTAGCTTTAACAACTTTTGGGGCGATCACGGCATTGCGCTCTAGTTCGTCGATGAGATGGTTAAACAGCGTTTGTTGTCGCGGTAAATCCTCTAGGGGAATGGTAGACATCACGTAAATATACTTATCCCTAAAGGCCTCTAAGTCAGCTACCGTGTTACCAGCGACCCTAAGGGATAACAGATTCCGCTCGCCAAGCATGCCAATGCGGTCACGCTCCAATTGGAAATGTTTGAATATTTTACGCAACATTGCGCGCCCGCAAGGCATTGCACCACTAGCTGCGCGCTCTGCTTCTACCATTTGCTGAAAAACAAGACCAAACCTACCGCGCTTACAGGTCTTTATGAGCCTAGAAGCGATCTCTCGATCAGTGCGGGGGTACCTAGGATCGGCTTGAAGAACAGCTTCATCATTGGTTAGGCACTCTTGGGCCCATTGGCAAACTTCATTACCGGGGGTCTTTTGGAGTTTGCCTATTGACATCAACACCTGATTGATATATCCACGGGCTTGACCTGCGTTCTCTGGTGGATTCGGAAAAACAATGTCAACTAAGGATTTTATCCTAATGGTATCTTCTTCATCATCCGCGTAGTTAACAGCAGGTGGCTGTGGGGCTAAATAGGGTTGGTTCATGGTAAGATGCGGGCATTCGATCTCTTCATGGAGGGCACCACAAATCCTACATTCAGTAAGGACTAATGGGGCACGCACTGAGTGAAACTCACCAGAATCCGAGGAGGACTCTGAGCTACCTGAATCAACTGATCTATTAGCAGAACCAATATGGTGATAGGATGTGGTATTGTCAACGACTAAACCCTGTTGCGCCAACGGAAGTGGCGGCAACCCTGGCGGCAACACCTGCTGCGGTGGAGGTGCACGACCTATGGACCCAAAACGAGAGTTTGCACAGGGAGTGCCCGCAGCACTAGCATTGGTTGGACCTAAGCCCGGTGCGCTAGCAGCAGCGCCCTTTGGGGGCGTGCACGGAGGTGCTATCGGCAGGGGTGCAGGGGCAGTAAGCTGCTGTGGTTGTTGTTGCATCTGTAGAAGTTGCTGTTGTTGCGATTGCAATGCATTGGTCAATCTACTCACTTCAGCTAAAAGTTGATGGACTAAAGCTGATTCTGTTGGATTCGAACCACTTGCAACATTAGCGCTAGGTACCATGGCATTTGTTGGCATGGACAAGTTGGCAACTGCCAACTCCGCAGGTTGGGGGTTCGCCATAACAGTCACGGGTGTGGCACCCGGAGGGTGAAAAGATTGAGGCATGGTCGGAACAACATTTGGTGCTACTTCATGGGATGATTGGCCAACAGAAACCCTGGGGGTGGCCCAAGTAGTTGCCTCTACAACCATTGGATTTGCAACCTCTTGCAGGGGAACTGGAGTACTTTGTGGGGAACCAAAAGGCCTAGCACGAACATCTGGTGTTTGAGCTGGAGCTGGAACATAACCCTCAAATAAATTGAAGTTTTCCATAGTTTGCTCATCTTCAGGAATTACCCTTTGACCTATATTTTCTCGGGGAAGATCCGCAAGATAGTCCATGAGGGCAGAACCTGAAATGGGGGAAACTGGAACCGGGGATGCTACAGCCAAGTTGTTTTGGCGTCTGGCTTCTGCCAGCTCATGCTCAAGGAGAGCAATCCTAGTATCCCTTTCGGTTATTTCAACTTCCCGAGTGGCCAATTGTTGATTACCCAAATTGATTTGTTGTTGAAGTGGTCTAACATTAGATTCCACAAATTGTTGGGCTTCCCGTTGCAAAACCGCTTGACTCTCTAAGACTTCCTGCTGAGCCTGCTGCCTAGCCCCAAAAACAAATTGTTGGGCTTGTTGGGTGAGGTTATGCTCAAACAACTCCGAACCCCTGTCCCTCTCAGCCAGAGCGGCGTGAGCTTCCTCCTGGTTGTGCAGGATGGCTCGTGCTGCGGCGTCGCGCATTTCTGCAGCGACCTGACCAAAGTCGGATTGCTGCTGTGCGATGACTTGTCTAGCTTGGAAGGCTTCTAGTTGGGATTGGATGGCAACATTACTAGCATGGTCTGCGATAGTGGCGGCATGGTGCGCTTGGGTTACAGCAGCACCCGCAAGGAAAGTGGCTTGGGTTGCACTAAGGTCTACAGGATTATCTTCATCAGGACTATTGCTTGGGTGTGGACCATGGGGACCCCTTTGCCTAAATCTATTTTGTTGAGATGCTTCCACACTAGTATCAGATGACTCATCAACACGCATGGCATCCCTAGTTGAAGGCAACTGGATTCTTCGTGGAACCAGGGAGGTAACAACCGCCGGGACCCTTGTTGCATTTGGATTAGAAGTTTCAGGACTACTCCTTGACCTACTGTTAGATGAACTAGGATCAGAAGGGGGAGAAATGCCTGACATCTTGACCCAAACTCGGCTGAACTTTTGCGCTCAACTGCAACGATGTGATCCAACGCGAGCTTTGCTCAGCGTCCCAAGCAAAAGTGTGCAGTGATGGGACAAAAGACCAATGCAGCACAATACTACCTCAACCAACAAAGTCTTCCCAAGTTGGATATTAAGATAATAAAGCGCAATTGAAATTAATTCAAGTTGTGTTGAAGTTCGGATGCAATACGGCTTCGCTAGCGGTAATGACCCTAGCTCTGACCGCAAAACAACACTGAACTAAAAACAAAAGGCAAAAGGCAATTGGACAATGGACACTTGGCAAACGACAAGGACAGACCGACGAACGTAGCGAGCAAGCTCAGCTACCTCGGCGTTGAAAGCCTATCGGATGCTGTAGAACCGCTGGACTTGTGCCAGGGTCTACCAAAGTGACTTATCGTCCTGGCCCACAAAGTTGGGGTAAAACTGATTGGTCCTAAGAGGAACTGGGCGGCGAGATTCCAGGATCTGGCTGACCCCTTCAAGACGTAACCAGTCCTCTACCTCTGCAATCCAGCAGAGTTCCCTGTCAGAACGCCCCTCTGATCGGATGGTTTTAATGCCGAGTTGCCTGCACTCGTTCAGGATGTCAGAACGGTCGTCGATGAGACAATGTGCCTGAAGAGCGGAGATGATAGAGGATTTGCCCTGCCTACCGCAAGGATAGCGTGCCAGGTGCACTTCTCTAAACGGCAAACCTTCTGCGATCAGCTGGCTAATCACGTGCTCAGCACCGGCCTTGGTGCTGTCAATCTTAGATTGGCCGGCGTATGAGACAATGTGGAACTCAATTTGATTACCAGCAATCCTAGTCAATGACCGAAGCTTATCAACTAAATGGGAAGACAATTCACCTACGGGGTTGAGAGCCTGGTCAATGGTATCGTGCCAGTCGATACAAACAACTACGTTGGATGTATTAACGTGGACTACCTTAGAGACTAAGTTGGGTTGGTGCTGGTAATGTCGCGGCACAGAGCCAGCGACCCCCTCTGGCCGATCTGGTGTTGGGTCAGGTAAAGGCCGCCCACGGACGTGGGGTGCAAGGCCAGAACCTGAGCTTTGCTCTTGATGCGGCTGCTGCTGTCCTTCGGGATCAAGTGGAGGAAGATCTCGGGACGGTTGACCAGCAGGTCTTGGCCCCCCAATTCCTGGCGGAGGAAGTTTTACAGGCTTAAGACTAGCTGGATTAGGGGGAACAGGCCTATTAGGTCTTGGGGGAATTACCACAGGTGCAGCGGGTGCAGCAGGTGCCACAGGTGCAGCAGGTGTTGCAGGCGCAATATTCACAGGTGGATGTTTCCAAGGCAGATTCTTCTTTTTCTCTGGAGCTGGTGGCAACGGTTCTGGCCTTTGGGGCGTGTCGGGTACAGCAGCCCCCTTTGCACGAATTGGCACAGGAACGGAACTAGCTCTTTTGCGAGACTTAGATGAAATCTTATTTGAAATTGGTACTTCCCTTCCCCTTGTTCTGGCAGCAACTGCGGGCGCAGTTTCGGCTGAGGGTGCTCTTGACCTGGATCGCGCAACGGGAGAGCCGGCTGGCTCTGATGCAGTCTCTGTCGCGACACGGGCTGTGTCAGCGACCCCAGTTCCAGCACTTTGCAAAGACTGCCTCCAGGGATAAGCTGAACTACTAGAACCGCTTAATGGGGGAACAGTCAAAGATGGTACTGTTGGGGCTGCAGGTGTTGTTGGTGCAGCAGAAACTGGATCTTTTCTGGGCTGTGCCGGCTTATCACGTTGGATTCGGGAGGTTCTTATGTTAGGACGCTGTCTCTTCGGTGGAGACTCAATTGGACGGGCAGGGGTGCGCTCAGCGAAGCCAGCGTCGAATGGTTCTTGCTGGCCGACAAATGCCTGACCTGATGAAACAAACCTGGCGGTTCGAGTCTCAGCAGTTTCAGAGCCCTCAGATTCTGTACCGGGGTTATTGGTGTCAAGATTATAAACACTATTGGGGTCTAAGTTACTTGAACCAAGAACAGTCCGATGGGATCTAAGTGCAGGATCACGCCACAACGAGTCGGGAAGCTCGTGTGGGTTGACCCCAAGCTCTGGTGCCACGGCGTGCGGCACAATGAACGGCAAAGTCTGCGGCGCGTACGCGATCGGAGGATCAGCGACCCTAGCCCAGGTGCCAGCGGAGTCAATTCTAATTTCGGGGTAACCGTGCACTTGGGGTCTTAAAGCAAGAGGTCTCCTAGAAACACCGGTTATGGTTCGGGCTCTATAAAGTTCTTGATTAAGTTCAATGCGTTCACGGGTTTCCCTTGGGACTAGATTGACAGGCAATGGCGGATTGGACCTAGTTCTTTTAGGCCTACGACGGCGCGTGGAAACCTCACGGCCGTGCTCTGTTGGTGCAAAGTCAGGGAATTCGGGTTCAGCTTCGGCCTCAACCTCAACTTCAACCACTTCGTCCTCCTCCAAGACTTCCTCTTCCTCTTCCTCCTCCACCCACTGCTCCTCTTCAGGCGGTGGATCGTTAGGATCCTCCGGAGCAGCCTCTTCTCGCGCCTCTGCTGGCTGGGGATCGCGGGCAGCGAGCTCCTGTGCAGTTGGCGGCGGATGAGATGGTGGTGGTGGTAAAGGTGGTTGCTTATGAAGGGTCGGACTAGGGGGAATGTTATTAGGTGGAGGTGGCAAACCTTGAATTCTATCTGCAAGGGTTGTGGCACTAGAATCAGGAGCTTTAGGCCTAGCTTTAGCTGGTGGCTTAGCAGGGCTAGCAGCTGGGACTGGTGCTACGTCGCGCCCAAAGGCAGCGACCCCTTGAGAATCTGACTTTGGGGCTTGTGGGACCGGATGGACAGAGACAGTAACCCTTGGACGCGGTGGCACTGCTGGCTCAGGTGGCCTTCTCAAAGAAGGTTGCCAGTTCGGCGGTGGGTGCCCAGGCTCCTTGGGTCCTTGCTGGACCGGAGTTGGATCTGTGCCTCCACTTGCCGCGCCAGCAACGGGTGTTGCGGCAGCAGGCCTTACCACTTTTGGACGGGGTTGCTGCTGTGGGCCTACGTATCTATAATACCTATCCCACTCTTCTGGGCGCGGGTGCTCTGCCCCTAAGATGCGTTGATTGATGATCCTTTTTGGGGGTAGTTCACCGGAGTTTATCACTTGCTCAGCGTGTGAAGTACCTCTGCGCCTGTCCAAACCGTAGATGTGAGCCCACTCTTTGTAAGGGATGAGGATCTGGTAGGCCAAAGCTAAACACTGTGATGTTGGGAACTCCTCAACAAGTCTTGAATGAAGAGCTATCAACCAGCGAGTGCTTTCGTCGGCGTATTCGTAAGAAATCTTTCTTAACCAAAAGCCACCTACGATATCCCCTCCGGAGTTATGGTAAAGCCAATTTTGGTATGCCTCGAAGTCGTTCCACCAAGCTCGCTTTGCTTCTTGCCACCTGGTTGTGGCACCACCCCTGCTGGATCGAACCCTTGGTCGATGGGCTGTTGATGAACTAGCGGGGGAATGTCCTACTTGGATAGGATCGGCACCTGGGTCAACAAGATTAGGGCTAGTTGGTGGTGGGACTATTTGATCGGGGCAACTAGTGTTGGCTTCTGTCGCGACACCGGATGTGTCAGCGACCGCAGGCTCAGGCACGGATGCAGATGGTTCGGATGCAACGGATGCTTCTCCTACGGACCTGCCTCGTCACCTAAACCCAAAAGATCGGATGTCTCAACCTGCTGTTCGGCTTCTTCAACCTCGGCGTCTACGTGCTCTGAAGGTGATGGTTGAGGATCAGATTGAAAGTCTTCTTCCTTAGCTTGATCAAGGTCCGTGAAAGCTGCTTCTGCCGGATTGTCCGCGTCTGGAGGAGCTTCCAAAAATGTTTGATCTGAAGTTGACTGCTCAAAATCACCCTCTGTCGCGACGGGCTCGTCAGCGACCACCTCCGGAACACCAATTGCAGAAAGGACCGCGTTGAGCGACTCGGCCTCTTGAACCTCTTGTTTGACCTGAGTCAGTCCAAGTTCTCCAGAAGGCGCGGGCGCAGTGGACCCCTCAGAAAGATCGGCCCAGTTTCTGGGCTCCTCCGCTACCGGGTCAACAGTCGGTGGAAGATTCTCTTCAACACCTTCTGCTTCACCAGCCGCTTCGGATCCGTCCACTGGTGTTTCCGTCGCGACGTAATCGTCAGCGACTTCGTCCGACCCTTCTGCAGGCATGCAACAGTGAAAGACAGTGAGCGAAGCGAAACCAGGGGCCTAAACCAGTTGTGGTAGGAATAGAAACCCCAAAAGGCAAAAACAACCAAGAAAACAAGCCTTACGGCTGATAACCAGACAAAAGGGGGGTCGAACCAAATACGTTCCTACCACAACCCTTAAACATACAAAACAAGCAAGCGCGCAGCTTTTGCGCACTTGAGCCACAACATCAACAGCATATTACCCTGACCCAGGTTGTTGTTAGGGAAAGGGGAATATCGGTTTCTAATTATGGCTACTTTACACTTACCTAACGCTTCTAAGTAAGTGT
>CAMXCT020003323.1:0-141055 GCA_947184155.2 Cladocopium goreaui
TGCTCTTTCATCTCAAAGTTCCAAGTTGGCAGTGAGAACTGCCGGACCTCCACATCATGATATGCTCGTTGCAGATACTTGCTCAGGTTTCCTTCATCCGCATAGACTTCCCAAAACTTGAGCTTGCGCTCGTGTTGTTGGCTTTTCGTGCTTGCAGCGAAGACAAACTCCTCCGCTTCTTTTTCTGACACCTCGACGTCAAGGTCGGCCTCAAAGTCAGAGACCTCATCGGTGATCATTGAGTCCACGAAGGTCTCCACAGAAACGTCGATGTTGTCCAGCTCTGCAAAGCTCAAGACGTCCTCAAGGTCGTCAAAGATGTTGATCATGTAGTGCCCGTTGGTTGTGAACGCTGGCTTCACCTGCACGTCACCGATCATCACAGTTTTTCTTCCATAGTCCACCACCGTCTGCCAAGATTCAAGATCTGGGCGTGCCAAAAGCAAAGGTGTGTGTCCTGGAAGGACGTGCACAATGAGTTGTCGCCAGGTCTTGCCAACGCAGACAGGGATCATCGCTCTGAAAAGCGATCTCACCATGGCACCATCTCCAAACCTGAAATCCTTTGTTTCCTTGTCGATGTCAGGCTCCATGTTCCTCAAACTGAGGTAATCCAAGATCTTGTTCCAGTTGGCTTCACCACAAACTGTGCGAGTAGCTCCACTGTCCATGATAGCCCAACCAACAGCTTGGCTGACAAAGTTGATGCTCTCATGGGTGGTGTAATCCACTGGGATCTGGTTCACCTCGCTGACAAAGTTGTCCTCCACCATGGTGACTTCATCAGGGACTTCCTTGATGCCGTTGGCTGGAAGCCTGTAGCGCTTGAATCTTGGGCCATGTTGAGACGTGCTTCCACTGGTTGTGGACTTTGCAGATGCCGTCGTCGAAGAAGTCGTTGTAGAGTCACCTGCACGCCGACGTCCAAAAACGTATCGTCGTGCACCAGGCAAGGGGTGTCCTTTTCCAGCAGATTTGCCTTTTCCTCCGCTGCTCTTTCCACGGCCTTTTCCTTTTGACTTGCCCTTTCCACCAGAGGCTTTTCCACGCCCCTTGAACGCACCACCATTGTCATCCATGCCGATGGCAACCACAGGGTAAAAACCTCGGCTGAGAGCGAGTTCTCGCATCTTCTTTCGTGAGTCCAAGTAGTTGATGAATGCATCCTCCACTGCAAGTGAGGCTTCATCCAGTTCTTGCGGAACATCCTCATCAGCTTCACCCGTGTACTCCACCTCATCAATGGTGTCGTCATAGTCAGGGTCATAGCCGTAGGCGTAGGTGTCATCATCCTGGTAGTAGACATCGTCAAAGCCATAGTCCTCAAGGTCTTCATACTCAGCATCCATGTAGTGAATCTCACCTTTGAGGATGGAGTCCTTGGCGTTCGGCTTGCTGTCACCGCCAAACATTCGGATCAAAGCTTTGGAGACTCGGTCAACTGACATGTCTCCGTTGCACATCGCTTTGACCTGGACATGGGTCCACCGCGGCACTCCAGACCTTTGCAAAAGATGCCAACCAGCAAGAAGGGGTGGTATGTCCACCTGGAGCTCTTTCAACTTTCGAAGCATCGATTGATGCCTCACCAAGTAGGCTTGTAGTTCTTCACCTCGTTCTCGGGCAAACTTCTCAAAGAACTCTTGGCACCGCTCAGGGAGTTCTACTTCTTCTTCATGTTGAAAAAGTTTGTCCAAGACGACCAGCAAGGGTTTGAAGGGATCCTCACTCAGCTCCATGTCATCGTAGTCCAATCCCTCTGTTGCTTCCCATGCTACGTCTTGTAGTTGTGAGAGAACTAGATAAGCTCCTTCAAGAGCTACTCCTTGACCTCGTCTTCTACATTGCCGGCTGAACAGGTCAAGTCTCCTTCTGAAGGACCTGTATGTGGACTGTGTCAGTCCAGCAGCAGATGGTGCTGCTTTGGCCAAACCTGAGTCCAAACCACGGCTGAACTCGTTCTGACCTTGAGCTCCATTTGCTATTGCTCCACCATGTTGAGGGCCATTAGCACCAGCAGATCCACCTGGTACTGCAGCTCCTCCAGGGTTGTTGGCACCGTCAGATGCTTGCCCACCAACCATCGTTGCCACCGAAGTCAAAGGCAAGGGTGATGAACAAGTTCAGGACGAAGTACCTGCGGCAGCCCAGATTGGGCTCCGCTACCAATATCGATCTGGTAGTAGGGGGCCACAGAGAAGTTCCCTTACCCAAACCAGATCTCCCAAGCTCCACGCACTAAGTTGCAGTTGGGTCTCACGTAGTTGTTTTCCTCGATGTCGCAAGAGCAGTTAGACTGCCTGTAGCCTTGCTATCGCTCCAAGGGCGCCCTGTGAGCCCAGAGCAACAGGTGAAATGACAGTTGCATGTGCTTGCAACCTGAAGAAATGAAAACACTCATGCATGCGACAGCTGGCATCGACATATATATATATATAGAGCTATAGGATATAGGTATAGGTATTGGATATTGGATATTAGATATAGATAGACAATTTCGTTTACTCAATTCACGAAAGGGCCAAACTCCAAACGTATCGCGTTGTTCACCCGCTGCTCCGCCCTCGGCGCCTGAGATAACCCATGCAACTTGGCCTGCTGCAGCAGGAGACTACACCATGTCGGGGTCCGCCTGCGGAGAAAGCACGACTTCTATGAACAGAAAGTTGGGGATATCTAATCATTATATATCTAATATGAATGCTTAAAAATGCTTAATATCTCATTGTCCATTAGATGTTTTATGGTTTAATAATAGTTAACATCTCAATTAGTCAACATTAGTCAACATTAATAGATATCGCAAATCAGAAACATTGGACAATGGGGGGATTCCCAGCCTTCCACGGGTGATGATGGCCAACAAACGATCAACGGCGCCACAGCGGACGATCACATTCCTAGGCGGCCACTGGAGGTTTCCATGGGCCCCAAATGGTTGGATGATAAGTTGATAAAGGAAAATCCGATTAAAATGGGGTACCTCTGTTTCAGGAAACCTCCATACTAAGTGGAGGTGCCTCACTTTTTCCAACCTGCTCAGGTCATCCCACATCCTGCATCATCCTGATATGTGATTAACCGTCCTGCTGAATGCAACATCAAAAGCGGGCGAACTTGCCATTGAGTCTCCAAACCACGCCACTCACAATTGGCACCAGGAAGGTTGAGTCAGAGTCTGAAGTTGATTGAGATATGTCAGCCAAAATCAGCATCAATCGAGCACCTGACGGTTGGAGACAGGCGTATGGTCGACACACAATAAGTGAGCTAACTGGACGATTGCCTCACCGAACATGAAAATACGTGAAAGTACCAATGCCAATGACGTTTCAAGCATGAATACCTGACCCCTATCAATGGCCTTTATTCTGCTACCATGCAACATTAAATCATTGCAGTACCATTTTCACTGTTCCAAGCATCATCATGGCTATCGGCTATCTGTCATGTCGCCTGTCCTGGCCTTCTGCCATACCATGAACCATGCAGATCTGAGCAGAGACCACAATGCCCTGGTTGGAGTGATGATAGGCTCTTCTGACAGATTTCTCCTGGCCACACCCTGCAACCCTGGTCCTCCTGTCATGGATTCCCAACTCCTCTAGCCGCTATAGCCTATTTCCCAGTCTCCTGAACGAATTCTCGCACAAAGGTTCGTTCGAGGATCAGGAGGCATCCAATTTCATAGGCACCCAGCATCGCCGGCATCAACGTGCCTATCGCAAGAACCACAAAGCTGACGCTTGCATTGCTGTGACATGGGATAGGGCATAGGCTATGGCGTACATGTGCCGGGAGCGTCTATGCATGTATCTATAATATGCATGTGAATGTATGGACACAGTATTGTATTGTATATCATTTGACTACCTCATAATCATAATATGATATCAAAAGATATTGATATTATGCTATCAATGTTGCAGTATATCATACCGTATCATATCATTTTCTATACCGCTAGAGGACTGACGTTTGCCCGAAAGTGACAGAATTCCATGCAGGACTGCAACCTCTGTTTTTTTGATGCAATTATTTTTTCAAACTGCGAACGTGCAAAATACATCAAAACGTTGATAAATAGTGATATTTGTTCGATCTAGTTGCGTTTTTGCGCTTACACAGAGCGCTGCCAAAAACACATTTTTGAACCATGTCTTACGGTAAACACATTCTCCGTAATTTGGGTGAAGGAACCTGCCAAAACCCTAAGCCGTGAAATGAAAAAATGCCCCAACTCTAGATTAAACATAAATAACTCCTTGAATGATCGCATGAAACAACACTAAACAACCCCAAATAGCACCAAAAAAACACGAAACGAACCTAAATAAACCAAACCTAAAGAAACCCTAAACCAACCCTAAACCGACCCTAAAGAAACCCAAAACCAACCCTAAAGAACCCCTAAACCAACTCTAAGTAACCCCTAAGCCCAAAACCAACCCTGAAGTATCTAGACCCTCAATCGAACTTTGGGAGAACGTCCGCCCATGATGGATACTCGCTGCTGTGCCTAGCCAAGGACCAACAAAGCGCTTTGCTACGCTGTAGGCGGTGGTCACTGCAAAGAAACCCATCTCGGAGTAGCTTTTGCCATGGGAAAAAACATGCTGATCCCATCACAGTCTCTGCAGGGATTCTGCACCCCAATGATCACGGAAAAATACTGTCATTCACCAATGATACAGAATGAAACATTTTTTGGGCTGACTTCCCTTGAAACATCTCTTTATGCCAAGGTGCCACCGCCACACCCAAAGTTGCAGGCCCCATCTTTTGGGAGTATCGAGGGTTCAGGGGCGGTGGGTAATTCGGGGGCCCAAGGTTTTCTGCCACGAAGATGATGACCAAATGCCCCACGCCGTAGATAAAAATGAAGCCAAGGTGTTCGTGCTCTTCACCCACATACCTTGGAAAAGCAAAATTTGAAGCGAAAGTCGGAGAAACAATCTAACACTAGTCACTAGACTATAGCCAATTTCGAACTCACAAACTCATTTACAAAGATAGTACCGAAATGTAAGTAATGGTGAAACAAACATGACAGTCTATGTTTTTCATGCCGTATTTAGAACGTTCAAACCTTTTGGGATGGCTGTTCAGACCTTCAATTTGGGCAGTGGTGGATTTCGGATTCTGTCTTCACTTGGGGAGGGTTGGGATCAGGTTTTCGGCATGGCGTTTCAAGACTGAGTTCCCCGGCATTTTGCGACCTATGCGACCTATGCGACCTATGCGACCTATGCGACCTATGCGACCTATGCGACCTATGCGACCTATGCGACCTATTCGACCTATGCGACCTATGCGACCTGGGGCTCTCACTCCCCTTTTAGCAAAGATTTTCAGCCAACATCACTGGAATTTCACGGCAAGGCTGTCCTACAAAAAATATGTGAGTGCCACGATAGGTCCAAAGCATCGCAGGTAAGTGTTTGGTCACATACTGAATCTAGTCTTAATGTGACGAGTGATTTGGTTGCAACAGCAGTTCCAGCTACAACAGCTACAACCAGTTTGCTTGATAACTTTCAAAGCGCTTAGCTGACTCACAAGTTTCTCCCCGGCACCAGGCAAAGTTGCACACTCACAAAGGCCACATACAGCAAGAAATAAAGGGAAGGCAAAAGAACCGTGGCCACAAAAACGCGCCCACGACTAAAACCTGTTTGTTCCGCCATTTCAAAGGTTTCGCCAGGGCCCAATGCTGTCCTGGCACAGGCTCGCACAGAGTGCCAACTGCTTGGAATATCCTGCTTCCCCACCAAGTACTCCCAACAAGTGGGAATCTTGAACCTCACAATGGAAAAATAAGGTAGCTGGCCACAATGCCTGCTACGAGAGGGAATAATGATATGACCCGACGTCCCTACTCGCAATAAACAACCTTGTAGAAACTTTGGTAATAACCAGAAATGCGGCCTACCCACCACGTCCAGAAAACTCCTCCAGCAAACCAAACTCGAATTGCCAGGTGCATTGCCATAGACACAATAGCCCCGCAAGTTACTGAACGAAACGCAATGCAACGGCAGAAAGTAGAACGCCATCCACGCCAGCGCCCGGAAGGACAGCACAAACCAACGATTTTTCGGCAGCCCTGCGGTTGGAAAATGCACATCGACATGCAGCTTACATCTACCACGATTCATCAAAACAACATTGGGTTTCGGGATGTGATGATGATTTAAAAAAATGCGGTGAAAAGGACTGTACAATGCGAAATCTGAGCCCACAGAATGTCATGCCATTCCTTGCATGGAAGCTGTAACACACAGAAACCACACACACACACATACACAGACCCTGCAGTTCTTCGCATCCCAATCTGTGCCTGGCAGTCCGGCCTCTGAAATGCTCAACGCCATCAAACCTGCAGTGGCTCAAACAGGTTTAGCCCAAAACGGGTACCCTCCAGCAAACAAAAATGGCAAATGAAAACCTCCTATAAATGAAGGTTCCATGGGAAAATCAACTATGAAAGATATGAAAGGGAAACTGTCCATTGCCGTGTTTGCAAAATTCCAAGGTTCCGGGACAAAAACGAATCGAGAGTGCATATCTTGTTCCAAGCGTATTGGAGTAATGGGTCCAGAACACACCGGAATTGGGAGTTGTTTTTTGGAACTCCGGTGTTCACAAGCAACTGTGCAAACCGCACCTTTTCCTTTTTCACAACAGATAAAATTGGTCTCATGTGTCCACGCCGCGTATTGACACAAACCACGTCCAACGATTTCGTTGAACATTCCCAAATCCAAACGATCAACCTTTCAAACTGCAAGGCTGCATTTGCCTCAACGTGCGTACCATCAGAAAACATATCACGAGTCCCAAAATCCCAAAACAAGGTCAGCACACCACAACTTTGAATGCAAATTGCAACTGTGGGCACCTGCGAAAATGAAGGTGCTTGAAATCAAGCTCGCCAAACACGTGTCGCGGTATGTTGGAAGGCATAGCTGCAAAGGATCTTTTGGAGTGGGGGCCTTCGCGGCAATCGTGTGTGAAAATGGGGAGTGTGCACTGTTTCCAACCTCACAATTTGGAAGCACGAAGTGTGTTGATGGAATGATGGGCCTACAATTTCAACCAATTCACCGCACCCTTAAAAAAGGCACAATACCTGACCAGCCTCACGCGATGGAAGGACGGCCACATTGCCCACGGGCAGCTTGATTGGCGGACGAGGTGGCGGGGCTGCAAGGACAGGCGCCATGGCAAGAGCAAACAATAATTACCCTTCATGCAAAGCCAACAGCAAAACCATGGAGTTGCGAATCTCATGACGGCAATTCACACTATATGTTTGGTGGTCCCTCTGCTTGAAGAACGGGTTTCTTTGGTGGAGTCCTCCAGTTATTTTTTTGGCGGGCGAGGGGATCTTATTTTCCATGTTGCTCATAGCAGTTGCACCTCTTTGGTGTCTCACGTTCGGCCTTCCAAATTTGATGTTCGGCGTTTGGATTTCGTAAAACCGACTAGGGGGGTAAAAGTTTTGGAACCGAAAAAATTACAAGAAAAATTCAATACAGGTTGGTCACAACATTTGAAATTCGGATGTGAATGCATATTTTTCCGCCGCACTTGTGGCACATTTTTTTTTGACGGGTGGACACCGACCGGTTTTTATTCTTTTATCTGCCCATATAGTGCTTCAGGTGCTGCCACTGTCCCTAGAAATCCCGTGGTCGCGTTGATTTAAGTACGTATAACCTGCGAGTTTTCGGTGCACGGCCCCTGCCTGCATGCCCCGCTGCTAACCAGCCTCAAAATAAGAATAACCGTCATAAACGGTGGAAAGGACAACCGGAACAATCAATGAGCAACACAAATGCATTTTTTGGCACAACGTGTTGATTCATCACATTTTTGATCAAGACCCCCGGCAATCTGAACATCAAGGCTTTGAAATTTGGTGGCTGGTGCCGCCGCAGGGCGCCGCTGCAGGGTGCCATGGGGCGCTGCTGTAAGAGTGCCGTGTGCGCATTGAAACTTGGTGCCGCTGCAGCGTTGTCGCAAGGGGCCCGCTGCAATGTGCTGCTGTCAGGGTGCTGTGACTGTGTGTTTTTGGAGCTTGGGCACTGGTGCGATTGCAGGTTCCCGCTGCAGGGTGTTAGTGTCAAAGCCCGTGTTTGCAAGTTGCTGCTTTTTACAGTTGAGAAATTTCGCCTTTAAATAGTTTTGGCATACCCCTGCGGAGAGCACAGGCAGCGTAGGGCTCACGCAGCAAAAACGAAAAGCAGCGATTGGGCTATTTTGCGCAAAGCTTTGCTCGGTCCGAGCTGCGGTGTGAAAGCGCTAAGGCAAAAACTAATGCATGACACAACACACCAAGCATGCCTCTACCTACCGTGTTTCTTCACATCGGAAGGGAAACGTGTTGGTGTGTTCGAATTAATGCCCGGCGCAGCCGGTGGTAGGGCGCGGCCCTTCATTTTCAGCTTGCGGCGCTGCCGCTGGCCTTGGCGTAATCGGCGCCGATGATCTTCCAGAGATTTCTCCTCGGGAGTCTCCTTCAGTGAGATCTTTGGCACCTTGCAAAACGCCTGCCAAAGCAAGTTGACCATCTTCTTGGTGAGGCCGTCCGCGTGTTGACGATGGGTAGGAACCCAAAACAACATGTACGCTCCGGCTTCCAAGTGGTGTCGGGCCACAAGCAAATCCAACATCGTTTGGCGTTCAGTCGGAAGTTGGCCCGTGGTGTTGAGATGATCGAAAAGGCTTTTTGCATCCGTAACCACTCCGCCGTCCAAGCCCATAGTCACTCGCCAATCTGCGTCCAAAGGCCTGTTGCCATAGAGCAAGCGGTCTAGAACCAGGCGGCCATACAGATGGCGGTCCACGCAGATGGACATACTGCAGCTTTCAGCTGACATAGAGCTCCTCAGGACTCTTGAGCTCTTGTTGGTGGAAAATTCCACCACCGATGCCAAAGCTGGGCCTGTGCGGGCCTTCTCCGTGGTGAGGAAGTGGATCGATCCCAACTGGGATTTTCCATCTTCTTCTTTCCCGACCGAGGCGTCGAAGAAGCTGATGTAAAACATCTTCTCTTTCTCCTCGATCTTCGGATACGTCAGCCGGGCGCGGCCCTGGGAAGCTTCCTCTTTGAATTTGCCGTGTAGCTTCACGGCCTCTTTGTAATCACTGTGCTGAGCGCGGCTCACTCGTTGTGCCAGGGCAGATACCTCGTAGAGCATGTGCGGCATCGCCTGTTGAGCAGGCCACCTCAGACGCATGATAAGCTGGCGGTAGAGCGTCAGCTCTCTTGGGTTCAGTGGTCCCGATCCTTGTAAGAGCTCCACCTTGATCTGGTTGATGTACTGCTTCATGTCGTCGTGGATGCCGTTTGAGTCCATAGTTACATCCACTCCAAGAAACTGTACGGGTTCTTTGGCAGATAGGTTCTTCCAAGCTTTGATCTTGAACATTCCATCTATCTGCCTCTTGAGATTCTGGACTCGCTTGTCCTGTAAATCTCCCAAAAGTAATCCGTCATCCACATGGAGGCACAGGATTGCATAGGTGGCGCTGCCACTGTTTCCACCTCCTGCCACGAAGGTTGACCTCGACATTTCCAACTCCTGTAGTTCGGTCTTCTTGATCCTGTCGAGGGCCTCAAGGTACCAAAGCCTTGGGCTTTCCGTCAATCCGTACGCACTCTTGAGAATGCGTAGGAGCTCACCTGGTTCAACTGCCGTCCATCCTTCGGCAGGGGGCAAACCTTCTCGTGGAGCTCGGATATAAACTTGGCGTTGTAGATGTTTTCCACTGAGAAAAGCTGTTGTAACATCGAAGATAGTGCCACCCCAGCCGCGGGCTGCTGCCACGCTCTTGGCTGCACGTACAGCTGCTTGAGGACACGTTGGGGAGTCAGTTCGAAATTCTCCCAACTGCGGGTCCAAATGACCTGGCACAATAAGTCGTGATTTCGCCACCAATGGCAAAAGTTGGTTGGTCTGTTTGTTGACCCTGAGCATCCTGAGTGGGGCTCGAAAGATGGAGGCTTTTGGAATCCTTGCAGCTTCAGCTGGGCTGACTCTTTCAATCACTCCATTCTTGATCCACTCAGACCATTCTTTGACGTCAGCCGCATCAAAGGCTGCCTTCTCCTTCTTGTCAAAGTAGGAGGGGTCCAACTCCTTTCCACCTTGCTTCATCTTCAGCAGCAGTGCTTCGGTGGTGAGAAGATCTCGAACTTCTTCCGTCCACAGAGCTTCAAAGTCCTGGGCATCCTGCGCGGTCATGTCTGCCCGATATAGACCATCTGGAAGCTGGATGTAGATGGGTTCCTTCTCATCCTCCTTGGCAGTCTTGTAGAAGATCGTCATGCCTTTCCAAAGAAAGCTGGCACGACGGCGTGGGTTCTGCTTGACGTCAGCCTCGTCCTCGTTGACGATGAAAGTGTTTGCAGGGTCTTTTCCAATCAAAATTGAGAGTCTTGAGCGACTCACCATCTTCGGGCGTTTTTGGAAGCGCTTTCGTGGTGTCCTATGAATCCTGGCAGCTGTAACCGGAAGACCAGTCAGCTGCTTGAGAATCTCCACCTCGTATCGGGACACCCATTCATTTTGTAAGCTTCCATAGACCATGGTCGCAGCCACTTGAGCACAGAAGTTAGCTCGCAACTTCTTGACGGCAGCTTCCGCCTGAGCAGGATCTACTGGTACCTGCTTCCTCTTGAGAGTGAGCGGGACGTCGTCCAAAGCCATCTTGCGTCGATCTTCTTCTGAAAGTTTTCGGAATTCCTCCAACCATTCTTCTTCATCATCAGGTGGTACTGGTACCTCATGTGGGGGCACCTCAGTTGGAGGCTCGGCCTCAACCCTTGAAGGTTCATCCAAGCCTTCATCATCCGAAGGGATGTGTGGCAATTCCTCATCGGTTGGTGGCTGTGGTGGACCTTCGCCTTCATCGTAGGGCGATGTAGCTGTATATCCATCCGATTCATTTCCATCACCGGGGCCTGGCAAAGCAGCCGGTGGACCTGGGATGGAAGGCGCATCTGGGTGGACGCTGCCATCTTCCAGAGCTTTTGCTCTTTTCTTGGGTTGCGGCGCAGCCGGTTGATCCTCAACTTGCTTGGGCATCCTTCTCTTTCGAACTTGGGACCTGAGATCAGCTAACCGATCCTTCAGAAGTTCCCTGATGGATTTTATGCCTCGTAGCATCATCCTCGCTCTCTTCCTCTCTGGATTCTCCTCTGTAGGAGGGCGCCTCTTCACCCGCTTGGGTGGTGCTAAGCGGGTCTGGTCTTTGTAGACCTTCTCTCGCATGGGGTCGCGCAGCAACTCACCCAAGCTGTCGGCATCCTCTTTGGCTGGTTCGTTGAGAGCCAGCTCCTCACGAGTGGCCAACCGGATGTTTGGCGCAGCCAGAAGGAGGGCGCGGCCTCGCCAACTGACGAAATACCTCTCCTTGGCCTCCCTGACAAGGATTGTTGCAGGGCCTCGCCATTGGCCACCTCGAGCATAGCGTTTTGTAAGCCTCTTCGGTGTCCAAAAGTAGATCTGCGTTCCAGGCACGAATGGGCCTTCATTTTCATGGGCTGGCTTCCTCAGAATTGCACGGCGCATCTTCTCCTGAACATCCATTCTGATCAAGGCAAGTCTTGCCGTGATGCGCATTTTGTGAGCACGTGCATATTCTGATTCAGCGTCCAGAGCTTCGGCAAAGCTCGGCTTGACATTTTCCTCTGTCAAACTTGGAAACTTCACTTCAGCCCCAAACAGTCGTTGATTGGGAGTGAATCCATCTCTCGTCACTGTCATATTTTTGGCCGCCACCGCAGAGGAGAGAACCAATTTCATAGCTGTAAATCCCTCAGTGGCATGTTCTGCAGTGATGGCAGAAACCATTGTACCCAAAATTGCACCATGTCGTTCTCCAACTGATAGTTGCCATGGTGCATGTGATCCAGTGACAGTTGTTGGGATAGCCATATCCTCCAGAAGCGATACAAAAGCCAGTTCAAATTCGCCCCCTTGATCGTGGTGAATGTGCTCTGGGGCTCCAAAAATCTGCACCCAGTGAATCAGGAACTTCCGTGCCACATAATCAGAGCGCCTGGTTTTGCAAAGGCAAGCTCCATGATAGGCCGTTCCCAAGTCCACGATGGAGAGACAGGGGTATTTTCGCTCTCTGGAGTCATGTACGAACTTGATGTCCAGGTGGAGTTTACGGTTAAAACCGTAAGGCCTCAAAGTTGGTGTTGTAGCCAAAGGATGGGCAGGTGGCTTCTGTGCTCGGCACACATCGCACTGCCACCGCCGCGCATGTCGTACTGCCTCATCTGTGGCACCAGAGACCCGGAGCATCCGGACTAGCGTATCCCTGCTTGGGTGTCCAAGTTGTCTGTGGGCATGTTCCACAGCTTTCTGTACTTCTCTTGGTATGGGACGTCGTTCGTCCTCCTCAAGTTCCTCAGTCTTGCGCTTGTTCTCCTGGGCAATGCGTTGCTCCTCTTCTTCGATTCCTTCTGCTCCATCTTGAAAGGACTCCTCCGCGACGAACTCCTCCAAGACGTAGATCTCTTTTCCCGGCGCAGCCGGCCGATGCAGAAAGCTTAAAGCTCCTCTCATGATGGCTTTACACAGAGGAATTGGATATCCTCCAGCCCAGGAAGATAGGCTGATAGTGCCATACTCCTCGGTTCGAACTGAACCCTCAATAGGGAAATGCTCATGCTCCCCATTGCACCTCTTCCTGAGCTCGGCCACTATCTCTTCTTGTCCAACAAAGCGAGTGGCCTTTTTCAGGGGCATTTTGTTTTCAGGATGTCGAAGGCCATATTGGCATTGATCACAAATGCCCTCTGCCAAGCCTCCAAAGCCATCGATGATGTCTTCTTGCTTCCATGCCAGGCTCGGCAGGGGATTTTCACCCAGGATGGCGCGGCCATTCCGTTGTCTCTTCAAAGAGACTTGAGCTGAGAACTTCAGCAGCT
The DNA here is from genome assembly GCA_947184155.2 of Cladocopium goreaui. Lineage (NCBI taxonomy): Eukaryota > Dinophyceae > Suessiales > Symbiodiniaceae > Cladocopium > Cladocopium goreaui. The sequence continues at coordinate 12,953 of CAMXCT020003323.1, forward strand.
TCTTCGAAGTGTTCTGTTTGTGTTTGAGAGCTTCTCGCTGGGTCCAAGTCTTTTGATTCAATCTTTGAAGTGGGGACCAAGGGCCACAAGGCCATGCCAGCATGATGAAGTCAGGATCGACCCTGTCGATGTACTGGTGGGCCTCATACTGCACCTTTGGATCTGTCAGATCCCAACCCGGCAAGGTCACCGGCTCGAGATACTCCCAGCCCAATCCATAGGCAAACCTTGAAAGCATGCATGACCACGTGAAGATCTCCAGGATCTTGTAACCGGTGCGCAGCCGGCGTACTCGAGGGACCTCCTTCTCCTTCTTGAAGATGTTGCGCTCGGTCTCGACGGCTTCACTGATGTTCTTGGCAGCAGCCAAAAGTCTTCGCTTCTGGCCCTTTCCAAGATATTCCGTGTCACCGGCGCTGCCAGCTATCATCACCTCGTCCGTCATGTCGTCCTCGGTCTCGGTGGTCTCCTCCTCTGAACTGTTGAGTGGTAAGCCACCCTCGTGTGATGTCTCGCTTTCACGTTCGCTGATTGAGCCTGTTGATGTGTCGTCATCGTCCTTGCTGGTAGTGGCTCTGAAGCAATCCACTCCCATCACATCCAGCAAGTTGATGGTCTCAGACTCGGATTTCTTCTGCCAGCGGGCCATCATCTCAAATTGGGGACCCGTCCAATGGACGGCTTCATTCGTAGTTGGGTCTGGCTCGGCGGCGCAGCCGTCATCTGAGCTCAGATCATCCAATGCCTCTTGCAGGAGGGCAAAGGAATGCGGATCATTGGTGAGGCGCAGCCTCAGCTCTCTGAGATCTCCGGTCTCCCATGCAGATGGGTTCGGATGCTTGCCAACGTTCAGCAGGTTGAGAATTGGGTGCCTGGAGGGCGACAAAACTGTGGGTTGCCATTTCCCATGAATTGCAACCTGCAACTTGGCGAAGTCAATCTGCACCTTCCAGCGGGCAAGCTCTGCAGGGCCTACTAGGCCTGGGCACTCAGCTACCCTGTTGTCGTCCGGGGTGTTGTCGACAACTGCAATCCTCACCCAAGACTTGTGGTCGTAGATCTGAACCGCATACAAGAAAGCCTCAGTGCTGAGGACTGGTGCTCCAGCCCCAAAACGGTAGACCTCCTCGTGGTTGGTCTTGTGGAAGGGGAGACCTTTCTTGAGCATCAGGGACTGCAAAGCCTCATGCCACTTACGTCCTGCCACAGCCGTTCGGCATCCCGTGTCCAGGATGACATGTCCGGGTGCCAGCACGTTCGCCTGGTAGGCCTCGTGCTCCTGATTCAAAGCGTGGCTGCACTGGTCGGACGTCATCGCTCCATGCATGACTGAGTAGTACAAGACCTTCCTCAGCTTGCAGTCCTTGCAGTTGGCCCAATGGGCATGTAGATTGGCACCCCAGAGCAAGCGCTCATAGGGATGTGAGCATTGCTCCTGGTCTGCATTTGGAAGATCCGAAGCTTCTGAAGGGACAATCTTCCCTTTTCGATTCCGGGCTGCTTCATAAAGTTGCCTTCGGAACTTCTCCATGCGCTTCTTCTTGACGCCAACTGGGATCTTCTCCTCCTGGTCTGGCGGTTCTTCAACCTCATCCTTCCGTAGGCTGCGGCCTGTGGAAGATGTGGGCATGGTCGCTGCCGAATACCCATCTCGTCTGCGATCTGGCCTCTTGAGTTTTGTTGATGCAGTGGCTGGTGGATCCTTCTCAAAGAGCTTGAGAGCATCCTCCTCTCGCTCCTTCTTCAACTGCTTGTAGAGCATCTTCTTCTCTTCCTTCGACATGTTGGGAAGGATCCTCAGCAATTCCTCCGACGACAAACCCATGTCTTCATCTAACTTTGGGTCTCTCGTCTCCTGCTTTGGCCTCGTCCTGGCTGGAGCTTCCGAACCAGAGGCCTGTGATCTCACCGCCTTCGCAGTGATCTTGTCTCGCAGGCGATCCTGTTTCTTCTGCAGCCTGCGTTTGATCTCCTCATCCTGCTCCTCCTCAGTGAGGGACTTGAGAACTGTCATCAACTTCACCTTGAGCTTCTGTCGTGCCGCAGACTTGGGCGCGGGGGTGTTCTGGAACTGGTACTTGCGAACCAGGTCATCCAGGTCACTCTCCGATTCCAGCTCCTGAGATGAAACCGTGTTGGATCCATCGGAGTCATAGTCCTTGATAACATCCCATCCGCCGACCATGTAGGTCCAGTTGCATTGGCGTGCTGTTGTGCCTGTTGAAGGCTGTGACACAAACGCCTCCTCTGCTCCTTCTCTTGGGGTGCTGGCCGGTGTGGCCTCCCCCTCATCCTTCGCGCGGCGCCGCTCGCGTGTGCGATCCCTGTCAGATCGATGTTCTCCTGCGGATCTCCTGTGGCGATCCTTGTCCTTGTCTTTATCTCCAGCCGAGCGTCTCCTTCTCTTCTTGGGCTTTTCTCCTGGGGAAGCCTTCGGCTCCAACTCTGGCTCCTTTCGACTGGGGGATCGCTCGATCTCTTCCTTTGCTCGTCCTGGTGGTGGATGAGGTGGCGCAGGTGGCTTCTCCCGCTTCGCCTTTGGTGTCGGCGTCACATAAGTCTCCATTGGGGTCTTGTCCACCTCGTCCTTCTTCTTCGGCGGCGGTGTAGGAGGGCACTTCGGAGTTGTACCAGCTTGGCCTTCTTCACGGCTCGCTGAGCCTGGCCTGCGCTGCAGGGGAGGCCTGTCATCAGCTCGATCAGGCGATGGGGCGCTGCCCCGCTTGGGTTGGAGAGCGCTGCCCTTCCCAGAACCCGATGCTGTTGTATAGTGGGTTGAACTTTCCTTCCGGTGTGGGGCATCCTTGCCTGACTGCACATTGGGACAAATTGCATCGCCGCGCCAATGTCCCTTCTGTCCACAAGACGCACAAGTGCTGTTGCGCTTGCGGTCGTCCGGCTTGCGGCTGTCAGGCCTCTTCCCTTTTCCTCTCCCCTTTTGGGGTTTGCCGCTGTCTCGATAGCCACGGTTCTGCCGAGCCTGGGCGGTCTTGTCCTTCGCTCGCCAGCCAGCTGCAAAAGCCTCTTGCAAAGCTGCCTGATCCACCGCCTCGACCTCTTCGTTCTCGGCGTCATCCTCATAGTAGCTCCAATCCTCTTCTTCCGGCATCTCCTCCTCGGCCATGAGTGCCTCTTGCTCCAAGTCTTCTTCGTCGGTGGCTTGGTCGAAGTCCTCGTCTTCGTCATAGCCATCGTCTTCATCAGCCACATGTGCATGCCTGGTAGCTCGGTGAGGGGTGCGGCGATCTGACCTTTTGAAGGTTCTTCTCTTCGGTGGTGGTCTTGATGCCCTTGGGTATCCTTCTTGGCGTCGAGTTTCAGGGCGTTCTTCAATGTGCACGTTCGCACACCTGAACCTCAAGACCTTTTCTATAGGGGCAGATCGGTAGGCGCCGCCTGCTGCAAAGAAGCAGTCGTAGCGTTCGCGGCGCGTCAGCGCCGCTCTTGTGAGCATTCTCTGCGCGAATGCGCGGTCACTGATGGTTGAGCCGGTATCTTCCTGGAGATACTCGTTTCGGAGCCGCTTTAGCGTCGCCAAGTAGGCTGCTATGCTTTGTCCAGCTGATCGTCGGTAGTTCAAGAAGGCACTTTGCTTCTCCTCGAATCTTTCGTCTGCTTTGCTGCCATAGGCATCCTCAAGCAAGCGAAGGATCCTTTGAAGTCCTCCTTCTTCTTGCATGTCCGAAACTTCCAATTGGTTGAGCACCTCCCGGGCTTCGCCTGTACAGGACAGGAACAGCAAGACGGCCAGCTCCTTGTCCTGTATCTGGTACAGCTGCTTCTGCGCTTGAATCGTCTTCATCCAGTTCCTGTACTGCGCTCGGTCACCTGAGAAGGTCTCCAAGCGCACCTGTCCCAGATTGGCTCTGGCACGAGCTTCTGGCTGATCGGGACGATCTCGCAGCAGCTGCCGCACGGACTCCGTCCGGATGGTCTCCGTCCTCCGGCTCGAGGCTGGGGTCGCTGACCCTCTTGAAGGCAGAGATGGCGGGTTGCTACCACCATGTGATCCCTGAGGTCTCCGCCTCCTTGGGGCGCCGCCCACATGATGTGTTCCTCGTGGCTCCTCCTGCGGCTGTTGTTGACGCCTGGGTCGCGGCCCGCGTCTTGCACCAGCACCTGCTGGCGGTGGTGCTGGCTCAGGCATAGACCTCGGCGTCACCTCGACCGAACGGTCTTGCTCCAGCTCTTCTTCTTCTTCGCTTTCTTCTTCATACGTGTATTGGCTGTCATCCTCCGGATCTGGTTCATCGCCTGGTCCATCATCATCATCTCCTCCCCAATCGGGGGCATCATCCGGAGGTCCTTCATCATTCTGCTTCTTCTTTTTGTCACGACCCCCATCCTTGGAGGGCTTGTCCTTCTTGTCTTTCTTCTCATCCTTGTTCGGCCTGTCGTCCTTCGTCTCTGTCTTCACCTTCGTTCTGGTGGCATGCTGCTTGACGTACTCCTCAAACTCCTTGGGGTTGAAGGCAGTCCTCTGACTCGGAAAGCTCCAAGGGGAGTAGGGCGTCCGTCGACCATTGTTGAGAGGCCATCATCGCCTCAAAACCTGCAGGCCACCACTGCTTTCCATCCGTGTACCATGGGCGCCCGTCAGGGCCTTGTTGCAGCTGGTATCCAAACGGCGGCATTCCGTAGGGATACCTCTCGGCTACCTTGGCGTCCTTGGCTGCTCCGACAGGCTCAGAGCAAGCTGAAGCAGGGCCTCGTCCACGTCGAAGTTGATCTTCACCCACCTTTGTATCGGGCGCTGAGGAGAGCTTCTCCTTCAGGGGCGCAGCCCGCTTTCCGGCCGCCGGCCGTTTCGGCTCTGCCGTTGCCATGGGTCGCTGGGGCTTCGAAAGCATCACCCAGCTCCGCGGAGAGCACAGGCAGCGTAGGGCTCACACAGCAAAAACGAAAAGCAGCGATTGGGCTATTTTGCGCAAAGCTTTGCTCGGTCCGAGCTGCGGTGTGAAAGCGCTAAGGCCAAAATTAATGCATGACACAACACACCAAGCATGCCTCTACCTACCGTGTTTCTTCACAACCCCTTGGTTGTGCCTTGGGATGCTTTACGAAGCATTCTATAAATATAATTTGAAAAGGTTTTCTGTCAGCCAACATCCAGACAGCAAATTGGGTGTTCCTTTCGAAACGCATCCAATATGGCACCGCATATTTCTATAAAGCACCTCTCCACAGGCGGTTGCTAACCCATCTGATTTTGTTCACTGAATCGGCTGGTATGTATAAGCCGGTATGTGCCGGTAATATCCGGCAATACACGGGGGTGATTGCCATAAAAAGTTATCTTCGGGATGCACAACAAAAATACTTTTAGCCTTTAGCAATCCTCATCATTTTGTTCATTTTTGGTGTTTTTTTTAGTCAAAAAAATGTTGTTTTTAAACTCATCTTCCTCGATGCATGTGAAAAAAAAAACCAAGCAATCGAAGTGTATTCACGCCACTTCTCCAAATTTTCACAATTTTTCATTCAACTATTTTTGGTGTGGGCTATGGAAATAAAAACACCGCGTAAAACAATATGTGTTCAATCAATTGTTGTTTCTTGTTTTCTCCGACAACCAGAAATAGATTTCTATTTTTGATTTGTTTAATACGTTCATACTTTTGCACACACATTCATTTTGAGTTCACCCGCCCTTTCTGTTTTTCTCGTTGTGGTTACCGTTTCTCCCATTGTGTTTCCATGTTGTGCTTCTCCGTTGTGGCTCTTGCGGTTGTGCCCGGGTTTCCCCAGATCAAATATGGTTATCAGTCTCTATGAAATACCTGGGGATGCCCCGAACCTATCCTTCCCTGCCCCTTCCCGAGTCGCAGGATGCGTGTTATAAACACGTTCTTCGGGGAACATAGCACGCTGATCTTCCCGGATGCGTTCCTATGAACATTCCAAAGGGCACAGGGCATGCTGCCATCACACCCGGCAGCAGCACCCGGCAGCACCCCTGCATTGGCACCAGCAACAAATTTCCAAAAGGAAACCGGCAACCCTTTTTTTACTTGAGGCTTGAGGCGGAAGTGAACGAAAGCTCAGCTATGCTAAATACAAATGGCATTCTCCATACTGAAACAAGACTAAGTAAAGCTAGCTGCCGCTGACCTTGAGAATTTTATTTTAAACGAAAGACCCAAAAGGTTCGCTGTCTGGGAAAATTGTCACCAGGTATTTTCGCTAATTTTTCCTGCATTGAGGCAGTTGCATTAAAGAAAAAAATCGATCTCTTGAAGCAAAATACTCCAGCTGAAATGATGCGATGCGAGGGTTTTTTCACCCCGTGTCCTATTCAGACCGTACATAAAAGCGTTTCACCTCGGCTCGGACGGGCGCGAAAAATGAGATCTTCAGCATCCCCCTTGCAATTCGGCCTCCGACCCTGACCCCTGAATCTTTAAGGGACCACTGGTAGCCTCTTAAAGAAGGCGAACCAAGGCAAATTTCAGCCTTAAAGAATCTAACCCCAATGAACCAAGAATTGCAACACAGTAGCCAGGTATGTCCCTTTAAAAAATTGGAGGCCCAAGTTGCACACCAAGGGGTGCCCCTTTAAAGAATTGGATACCCAAGTTGAAGTCAAGCATGAAATGTTCTGAATATTTTTAAGATTTTGGATAGAAATTTCATTTTGCAACATATTTTGACCAAAAAAAAATCGAAGAAAAAAAAAAAATCAAAATTTCATTCCAATACCTTGAGAATGACCCACTGAATGTTTTAAACCTCATTGTGGACATAATTTTTTGATAGAAATAATTTTTTAAAATTTATAAAAGTGACATTTCTCATTTTGAATCATTTTCCCGTTGTGTTTTCCCCCCTTTGGGTCTCCCCTTGGGGTCTCCCCGTTGTGTCTTCCTCGTTGTACCTCCCCGTTTTGGGGTCGAAGTCCTCGGGCAGGGCTTTCCGCCATTTACATGCATTCACTATCATTCACTCTGACGTTTGGCATCTCCAGAAGCGGCAGGCATTTGACACACAATCCCAAACATACCAAAAAAATCCAAAAAACAAGTTCCTAGAATCTTCCTAGAAAGGCCTCTTAAAGAATAGGAGACCGTCAAACAAAAGGATTTCCTTAAAAAATGGAACTGTTTTTTTTGGCCGGCCAGGTATGTCCCTTGAAAAATACAGTTTTTTAGAGACATCATGTCCTGAACTCTTTAGGCTAAATTCCCAGGAGGATTCTTCAGCCTAGAATAGCTCCGGCGTGCGCTAGTGCAGGCGCCGGGTCAAGTTCAACAAGGTTCCAGAGAAGGTTCCGAAGGTTCCGGAGATTGTCTGGGAAACTTTGGTGCAGAGCCAGGTCGGGTTCAACAGGGCTCCCGAGAAGGTTCCGGAGAAGGCCTGGTGCAGAGCCAGGTCAGGTTCAACAGGGTTCCGCAGAAGGTTCTGGAGAAGGTCTGGGGAGGCTTTGGTGCAGAGCCAGGTTAGGTTCAACAGGGTCGCGGGGAAGGTTGCAGAGAAAGTTCCGGAGAAGGTCAGGTTCAACACGGTTCCGGGGAAGGTTCCGGAGAAGGCCTGGGAGGCTTTGGAGCACGCTGAGTTGTTTCCAGCGCTTGGCTTCGCAGCACGCTTCGGAAAGATTTGTAAAAATAAATCGGTGCAGCTGTTGGGGATACCACCGAAGCTTATTGTCTTCTGCAAACGGCCATTCTTTGCGGATAAAAATTCTTCGGGCAGCGTGTCCACCCTGCTGGACCCTACGGAAAAATATTGAATATGGGGTTAAATCGGCGTTTATAAGCGCTCTACACACATGTCCATGTGCATTTCGCCCGGGTTGGCTCGGATAAAAAGTAAAGTGGGTATCGGGATTTTCCCGGCCTTGGTGCGCGGCATTTTGCCTCCTGCATTTTCACTTGCGTTGGCTCTTGTAGGATGTCAATCCGCTGGTTTGTTTTGGTTGGCCCTCATTTGTAGCAGTGCTTTGTAAACTTGAAAGCGAGAGCCAAAAAAAAAAGGCACGTGGGGGGACAGACGTTGACAAATAAGTTGTCTCATGTAAAGCAGGTGAACACCAGACCAAGGAGGAACCGAACGGTGGGGAAAGAGGTGCCTACAAAAATGTTCTTTACTTGCAGCCCCCCACTTCCAGGAAGAAACCAACCCTCTCCCCCTAGTACTAAAGAAAAGAAGGTCAGGTGGCCTAGGTTACCTTTCATGACTTGGACATGTCCCTCCGCGATGTCCATGTGCGTTTCGATCGCGCGTCTTACAGGTGCTGTTGGATTTTTCTGAAAGTCCTTGTGGTGGTTGTTGGATTTTTCGGTTTCAAGATCTTGTCAAATCCCTTCCGGCAAAGTAGTCCTTGTAGGAGGCTGTGGCAACTATTGGTGATCCAGCCGTGGTTTTGGCATGAAAATCGTGCCCAAGACCCTGCCAGATGCCAACAAAAATTTCTTGAAAAGTTCCTGGCGAAATCCCCCGCGTGTTTGGACAGGTCCTCGTGAGAAGTTGTTGTGGAGATCCCGCTGACATCCTCTTCAAGAGGTCTGTGCATGTAATTTTTGCAAATCGTCTGCATTGGTTTTGTGTTTGTGTGGGGGTTCTCCTGGGATTCTGATAAACAAGTGTTTGTATGAAAAATTTTGCACGGTCCCCGAGATCTATAAGAGGTCCTGCTGCTGCAGTTGCGTTCATGTCTGACTCTTTTGTTGCTGTTCCATCGTTACCGTCGCATGTGGTACATTGGTTTCCTACCCCTACTGTCTCTGGTTTCTTGCCGGCGCAATGCTGTTTTCACGATGATTTTTGTGACTACCTTTTTTTCGTGGAATTATCCGCCTTCGTGCTGCCGAGGCGCACTCCAAATATGTGTGAACGGGAACTATTGGAATGATGTGGGAAGCAGCAACGGGAAATCCTAAAACTATATTAAAATACGAACGTACTCCCACCACGACCCAACAAACCCTCATTGTTTCCAGCCTTGTTTGACGCCTCGCAAGTTCTCCATGGGTCACACATCCACAATCTCGTTCAACACAATTTATGTCGCATAGGGTTCCGACCTGGTTTTGTTTAATCACTGAGGGAAGGTGGCGAGCTCTTTGTCCGTGCGTGCACAAAATGTTCGGGTCCCGGATAGCGCAGTTAAAACACCAGCGACAGACGTTGTTGTCAATACAATTTGTGTTTTTCGTTCTGTGCACCGCAGGGTTCGCCATAATGATTTAATCAAAATTAATGGTGTCGGTGTATTTCAAAGAATCGTTCCGCACGTACGCTGATGCCGCCCAAACATTTGGGTTGGCACACGGATGGCATCGGGTTCGCCATAACCGAAAAGACTACGCTAAAACATTTGCGCAGAAACATCGGCTCGTCGCCGTTGTTTGGACACCCCCCTTTTCTATTGTACGGTAACATCCGAACAGATGGGTCCGACGTGCTCTGCGCTGGGCGCCCACCGCCAAACGTGTTGCAGGACACCTGAATTCGACACGATTAAAATTTCAAGCGTGAAACACGCACATTGGAATTTAAACAAGTTGAGACGCTGCTGTTTCGACAGCGCCTGCAACACTTTGGAATTCGATTTTTTGATTTTTGATGGTTGCTTTGAAACTCACGTTCGTTTAAAGTTTGTTTATGTTTGGTTTAGGGTTGATTTAGGTTTGGTTCCTATTATGTTGACTTAGGTTGGTTTAGGGTTAGTTTCGGGTTGGCCTATGGTTTCCTAGGTGTCTATTCAAGGTTGGTACAAAGTTTATTTGGGTTTCGTCACATGTTATCTAAAATCTAAAAGTATTTAAAGTTTTTTGTTTATGTAGGGTTGGTTTTGGGATTATTGCGATTTCGTTCCGGACTTTGTGGCCTAGGTTTCGTTTGGGATCTATTGAGGGGTAGCCGTTTGTTTATTTAGGGTTGGTTTAGGATTTGCTGAAGGTACATTTAAGGTTGGTATTAAAATTTGTGTATGTGCTGCTCAAAGTTCATTTAGGGTTGATTCAGGATGTACTTGGGATTGGTTCGTGGTTGGTGTAGGTGTTATTTAGGGTTGGTTCGGGGTTTCTTTAGTGTTGGCTTAGGGGTTATTTTGAGTTGGTTTAAAATTTATGTAGGTTTTGTTTGTGCTGTCTTTAAGTTTGGTTTGGTTCAGGATCTATGTGGGATTGGTTTGTGGTTTATTTGGGTTTGCTTAGGATCTATTTAGGAATTTAACCAAGTGTTCTTTAGGGTTAGTTTATTTACGGTGGCTTAGGTTTTATTTGGGATTGGTTTAGGGATTATTTGCGATTGGTTTAAAGTTGATTTTGGTCTCGCTTACAACTTATTTAACGTTCGTTTGGGGTTCGTATAAGGTTTATGTAAGATTTGTTTAGGGTTTATTTATAGGATTACTTTAGGGTTGACCGAGGGTTGGTTTAGGATTCGTTTAAGACTTGCTTTGGTTTGGGGGTGGTTTAGGGGTTATTGAGGCTGATTTAAAGTTTCTTTACTGCGTTTACGAGTGGTTGAATCAAGGATTATCCTCAAAATGTTTTGAGACACTAGAGTCACCAAAGGACGGAAGGACCAAGGGACCAGAAGACCAGAGGACTAAGGGACCGGAGGACCAAGGGACCAAGGGACCAGAGGACCAAGGGACCGGAGGACTGAAGGACCGGGAGATTCAAAGACCACAAGGTTTGAAACTGGCATAAAAAGGCCAAAACACTGCACCAGCGCGGGCAAAAGGCAAAATGAATATTTGTTTTTTATCCCTTAAATATTTTTTATTATTAATGCCTTAAATATTTAGTTTTTGATGCCTCAAATATTTTTTTTTGAACCCCATGCCGTGTTTTTCACCTGATGGGAAAACTGAAGAAATCGTGAGCCTGCGATGTCCTTTGTTTTCGCTTTTGAACGGTTTTGGTTGGGTTCCGCCATAGGGATTTCATTGCAGGGTTGCTTGTCCGCGTGGCTGCTTGATGTCTTGCCAGCGACAGGGCCTCGCAGGGATCGCGTGGTTCTTTTCCACGTTATACGATGGTTTCGGACATGCAGAAATACTTCAGCGCGTGGTTTCACACAGGTCGCACCCATTTTTGAGCAGTTTGATTGTTTTGTCCGTTTGCGTGGGAACAAAGTTTTAAACTGTTGGCAGGCGGGGCGCGAAACCATTTCCCGGACCGTCTCTGCAAGGATGACGTGCACGAATGGTGACGGATACTTTCCGATCTTAAACCATGGTTTCAACAGCTGACATCGGGACGTGTTTGGCGCATGTGACGGACTCATTGCCTCCGCTGGAGGACAACCTGGTGAAACACAGGATCAAAATGTACACAAATGTCAATGGGAGAGGCGCATGGTAGCAAAAGTTGAGCCCACTAGGCTGAAAAGTTCCATTCATGAAAATTTTCTGCCTATTGGGCCTATTGTGAAGGAACCTGCATCGGGGTTTCTCTTTTTGTTGATTCCATTTCAACCAGGCCCAGGAAGCTACCCGGCCATCGAAAACAGGGAAAAAAACAACAAAAAGACAAACGCACAATGTCAATGGACCTGGAACGCTTGTCGCAAATTAAGTAGGAACCGGTTCTGATCGAGAACATGCCACTTGCCTTGCCCAACGCTTTCTGCTCCTTTGTCGCCTCACGGGTGTTCGCTCACCCCTCAAGGGGTCCAGTTGCTGAAATTGTCCCGCCACTCAATTAGGGCACCACTCGATTGGGCACACCCGGAAAATATGGTGGCAACAGCTGGTGTTGCCGCCGCCCAAAGAAAATTTAATTGTTGGTCATGATTTTTCCTTGTGGGTAGCGATTCGGCACAACGGTCCCCAAGTTAAGGTGAAATGCATTTTTCAAGATGAAATTCGTTTGAGGACGGTTTTTCCTTTAAAAGAAAATGTATCGCAATTTTCGCAACAAAATATCACAACCACATTGCAAAATTTTTGGCGGACTAACTGGTGTTGTCTCTGTTGGGTGAAAAACGCGAGAAAATGATTTGGTTCACTTTCCTTTGGTACTTGTGGGTCTTCATTTTGTATGATGTTGGGGTACTTTGCATCTTCCTACCCTTTTTTTGGTGGCAATATTTTTTAACAAAACCTGTCACCATTTTTTAAAAAACAACAAATTCGCAAAGGGCGTAGCTTAGAAACCAGCGGGAACGTAAATAAAGTGCATTGTTTGGAACCCCCAAATAAAGAGCGCAAAAAACATTCTGGTGGACGTGTTTAGACCAACTCACATTTAATTTGAGACGTAGTTGTGGCATTCACAACGTCTTGGTTTCTTCCATTTTTTGGCATCCAAGTTTTTCCAGCTTTCAAAGGCAAACAAACAAGGATGAATTGTGTCTGATTTGTACCTCATTTCTTTCAACACAAATGTTGGGTTAGGGGGCATGGTACAAAATTTGGATAAGGGAATTTTAAACCCCACCTCTCCCTCCCTTGACTTGTAAAGCGCAACATCGAAATCAAATCAATGCGGGTTCGAAAGTCGTCCATGTCACCATTTTGGTAATAGTATGACACCACACATCAAACATCAGGAGTTTTCCATGAACAAAAAATAAATTTACAGAACTCGTCAGTTTGGCGACGTGTCATTTTTCAAACACATTGTTCGTTTTTCATATCAAAAACGACGAAAACGCGGAACGTGTCTTGCAAAAATTTGGTGACATAGGTTGCAACCCTGCAAACTTTATTTCCAACCATGAGGGAAAAAATTGGGCAAAGTGTTTCAACCGAAACCCTTTTCGGCAGATCACTTTTGAAAAATACACGTTGTGTACCAGTTTTTTGTCTATGGGAAATTCAAAAGTTTGAATTTTCCGTGCATCACCAAATGTCGTAAATCATCATAAGTTTTCACTCATAATTTTTTGAGCAAGTGAAATGGCACAACAAAAGCAAATCAACTTACAAATTTAGATATTCCCGTGTCCATATCTTCAAACTTAGATAAAATATTAAGTGATGCTATCGCCGCAGATGTAGCTGTCGTCACCTTAAGAGAACAATACACAACTGGAAACGGCTGGCAAGTAGCAGATGCTCTGATTACATGCATACAAAACAGTACATAATATTAAACTCACTGTAACTGTCCTTGCAAAGACTCAGGCGAAAACGCTGCAGTCTATTTTCACTCGTGCCAAAAGGGTCTCACAAGTTTCAACTGCACATGCTGTTCATGTCAGTCTATGAAGTGAAATGACAAATGCAACTCTCTTATCGATTTGTGCGTGTCATCCTGGCACATGTGAGTGGGCTCCACAACTTTCCACACTCCTCCTTTGTGGTTTGAGCGTGGCTCATTCCACAACTCCAAAATTTTCACCTCTCAACGCAAATTTCAGCTCTGCTGTCTGACTCTGCATCATCCAGTGAAAACGTTTTCGAATTCAATCTTTCAAATCATCAAGCTCTGCATGTCTTCGACATAGAGCCTAAACCTGTCTCGGCGTTCATCATCTCCTCTGTTACGGTGAAAACGATATAGCCTCTGGAATATGTTTCTGATCTCATTTGAAATTCTTGTACTGAATCCCTCTGTTAGAGTGGAATCTAGCACCAGACAAATTGCCTGCTGAATCATGCTGGCCTCATGCCAGCGTTCTGCTGCAAGAGCTTGGTTCTGATCTGCCCTCATGTTCTGTAAGAGGGCTTCCATTCCAGTAGGTCTATTGGATTGGTTGTCCTCCACATCTGTTGTCGGACTTTCTTCTTCTCCTCCTTCGTGATCTTCTTGCTGATGTACAATTGGGTCAGTTGAATCTGCACGGTTTCTATGATTCCAAAGCACCAGGTTTCCTCTTTCTTGCGTTAGCATGTGTCGATACTGCTCGGCTGTCAGTTTAGCGTTCCTGACAAAACCACCTATCTCCATCAGTCCATACCTCACGCAATTTGAGGTTTCCTCCAGAGCATTGAAACCTTCTATAGTTTCCTGTTCAAAACCAGTCTGTCTAGCCATCACCGTGTCAATTCTGTTTGACGCATCTGTTGCCAAAGCGTTGCAATCTTCTATTCTTCCATTCAAATCAGCTGCATACTCATAGTGATCGGCTAACTGGATCTGGGCTTGCTCCAACTCGTTTGAAACTCCCAGCACTTGGTTCTCCAGTTTCTTGATTTTCTCTTCAATCCACTTCCATGCTCTGAATGCCAGCTTTGAAAACACAGCACCCATGCAAATCACCAAAACCGCAATTGCAAATGAAAACCATGATGTGTCCTTGGTCTCATTGTCCATGTTTGCGCGATCTGATTGCGCCATCGCCGCAACCGGTCCTGCTGACTCAAGACCCCCAGCAACTCCCATGGCAATACTCATGCGTAAAATGGCTGTGGAAATTCTTTTCAATTGTTGGGAATTCAATCTCCTCTCATCTTGAATTGCATGCTCATTTGCTCCAACCCTTGAAAAGTCTGCAATGAAAACCAGTTCACATTCATATAACAAATAGAACAACCTCTGTCTGCTCAAAGCTTTTGTCCCGATGTCTGCCACGTTGAGACTAGTTGGAACCTGTCGAAGTTTGAAGGTATTGTCAGCTGTCTTCTCCTGTATCCATAACAGTTTTCCCGACAGATGCCTCACCTTACCTGACCCTTGCCTGCTTGCCAATTGCCTTGCTGAGCTTGAGTCGGTAAACTGAAAATGTTCCAACTGTTCATCCAAAACAAAAGCAGCACATGCCTTGATGAATATCCCATCGCAAACGCAGCTAACCAAACTATGAGGTTCTACATGGACTTCAATCTTCTTATGAATTAAATATATATATATTTACTTAAATATATATGATTACAAAACAGTATAAATAAATCTCAGCTTCCAAACGAGTTGAAGTTCTAATGAACTGCAAAGGCACTCGGGCTTTATATTCATTTCCCTTTTTTCGCTTGCTGGATATAATTTGATCTCCAGGTTCACAACCAATACATTTCTTTGGTTGAATTTTCAGAGGAATGTCGGGAGCTACTGCCACAGCCACGGCACTGATTGAGGCCGCTGAACCTGAAGTTCCTGCTTCTGATTGCTCTAGTCAGTGAGTTGTATTCTGATGCTGCAATGCTCCATGCTCCAAGCCGCATGCCTGTCCATTCACTGGGTATGCGCAAGCATGATGAAAACGGCAGGAATCGCCTAAAGAGCAATTCCCTGTTTGATACCTCATGCACAACTGTTTCCACTGACCTTCCTTGGTTTTTGCATCCGTCAACCATTGAACCTTGCCTTTGCCTTTCGATTTTCCTTTACCCTTGGAGGGTTTGCCTTTGCCCTTGCTCTTGGATGTACTTGAAAAACTAGGCTGTGACGGGGCCGAAGGGATCTTCATTGGACGTGGCCTCAATTGCAAAAGTCCTGGCAAGTCATGACGAATGTGGGTGAACTCATGTAGGCAATTATCCATATCCCATCCACGCTCTGACATTAAATCTGCAATTGCAGCCCAGATTTGGCGATCCGCTGACTGCGCTTCTGTAATGGATGCACAACGCAACATGCTCTCTGGGTCCACCTTCTGGGTCAGGAAGCCGAGAAATTTTGCTGAGTAGGCCTTGAGGTTGGCCAAATGGGCTCCACCGCACATTGCCACTGCCATGTCATGAACGGCCAACAGATTTCGGACTGCATTAACTCCAAATCCTGTGTTTGATATATCAATGGCTGGGGGTTCATCCACCAACAAATGATGTAAGGAGGCCACTTCCAATTTTGGCATCTTGGTCTGTCGCTGGGAGGTGACTTCTTCGGATTTCGCCATGGTCAGTCTATATTTCCAGGGGATCCATGCCCATTGTTTCTTGCCCAATTGATGGTGCACCAGGCTAAGCAGTCTCGTGCTTGGCATCGTATCATGATTGACCAACTCTGAAGGGTAACTGGCCAAAAATTTGGTTTTCATCTGATCAATCACTGTTGCATCTAACTTCGGTGGAAAACTCTCCGCCCAAGTTCCAGGATTCGCCATAGGATCCGAAGCCGCTGAGGCAGGTGCAGCCTGGTTATTGGTTAATGCAGGTTGTGTCATTTCTTGACACATCTTGAACGCCGCCCTCAGGGAAGCTTTCTGCAGCAGTGAAGGTTCTTCCTCTGGAAAAAACTCAGGCCACAGGCGATCAAACGCTTCTAAATTCACTGCAGCACACGCAAATGTTTGGACTGTCCAGCCCATTTGCACCAGCTGTGATGCAATGACTGGTTCAACGCCACATGCCGACATGGCATCCTCTAATGACTTTGTAGTCATGACGCAATTTCCTAAACAAAGGAAAAAAGGACGCTGAATATTCTCATCAGGAGATGAGGATTAGTGCATGAAATTGACGCCTGTCTTGATGTTGTGAAAATCTGTGGAGTGATAAAAAATTTGGCCCATGGAAAAAACACACGCAAATGACCTATCTGAACTGCGGAACGAGCTGAGTGCCGGACTTGAAGTAAATGGGTCATTCCTTGTCCACATGGTCATGGGGATACCTTTGATCTTTTTGTCACCGTTATGTTCTTGTTTTTTTTACAAATTCTTTTTTTTTAAATGGCTGCGGAAAAGAGCATATATTGAGCCATGATGCAAGCACACAACTGTGGAGGAAGTGAGAAAAAAAAATGCGATTGTGATGTCATGCACATCAGGTTTGTTGAACGCTGCCAAAGGAACCCCTGCTGCAGGGGCATGAAATGACTTCTTGACTGTTATTTCTCAACATTGAGAATGCAGCTCTGAACGCTTTTTCCTTTTTGTGGTGCGAATTCCAGTCACTGCAAATTTATGGCTGCCCACACCCTCTTACAACCTGCATGTTGGCAAAATGCCATGGAAGGGTGCCATTCATCCAAAAATTCAGTTTCCAAATGTCTCATACGCGCGCCACAGGACGCCTTCCACAAATGCCCCATGAAACAAGGTCTGGAATCGTTGCCGTCATCCATAATCACCATAGCATGGGTGACCCGTCGATGGCGAGCAACCACAGCTTCATCCGCTTGTATTGGTTCCTGCTTCTTGGGGTTCATCTCCTGAACTGACAAAGCATGTTCGGAACCTTTGCTGTCAGTGTCACTGTCACTGCCGCTGGAGTCCGTATCGGATTCTTCAGATACCACCTCGTGAGCCGGTGGAAGTTCCTGGGGTTCCTCATGGTGATGAAATGGAAGCCATTCAAACCGGTAGTCAGGTGCCGCTTTTTTGTAGCGCTCTAAGACAACCGTTGGCTCCACAAGAGGAAACTGTCCCCCTCTATGTTGTGCAGTTTTAGGCCTCCATCCTTGTTGAATCTGTGATGTGACGGTCTGTTGATAACGGAGAGAACCCCAAACGCTATCGCGACCATACAGATTTAAAGATTGTTTCTGATCCTGGTGATGTCCTTGTAAAAGACGATCTGAGTCACTGACCAAAGTGCCCAACTGTGGTCCAAAGCTCAAAAGCGTGGCTTTCATGGAATGAAGTGTGTAAGTCATCTGAAGTCGCTCTAATGGATGGTCCCCTTGAAAGCGCTTCCATGGGGTCATCAACATCGCTCTGAAAATTTTGGTTGTTCCCGCATAGTCCAATGGTTCAAACTCTGAGATGGTGCCATCCGGTTGCATGGCAGGAATCAAAAAATCACATTGTGAACGTGGAATTTGAAGGTCCCTCATGAGCTGGTCCCATGTTTGCAAAAATTTGAAAAGCCAGGTGAATGTCCCTGTACTGCATAGGCCTGCTGCTTGTACCCCAAAGGGGTGGCCTGCTGCCATCGTCTTGGATCTCCAGACCAATCCACGTAGTTCCTGAAAATTAAATACCAGGGAGTCAACATTCAACCTCTGTGCGTCAGCGAAACGAAGGCCTGCCCATGTGATAAGAAGGAATGCACCCAACATCATTGTTTCATAAACTGTTGCAGCACTCTGAAGGACCCGACGCTCCCATTGAAAAAGAAGCCAAAGAGGAAGCGGGGGTGCTTCCCTCTTATCCTTGCTCAACTTGGTCTTCAGGAAGCTGTCGACCAGCGGGGAAAAACAAATTTGAAAGTTGGTGACACCAGCAATTTTGTACCACCACCGCAGTGCTTTGATGGTAAAATTGCCGGAACTGACATCCCGATCCGTGTCACATGACCTGGATTGTTGCATCACTGTCAAAACATCGGCCAACTGGGATTCCGACAATGCATGAATGTCCATACCCAACTGTGTCGTCACGCGTACAAACTTCTGCACTGCTTGCAAGTAGCGAAAAACAGTGGTAGCAGCATAGTTATTTAACAATCTCTTGCGATGTTCATCAGCAAATGGTGAAGAAACCAATGAGCGATGTACCTCTGATGAATTGCCAAAAAATGCCAATAACTCCGCAAATTGTGCAACCAAAAAGGGGTTGTCACTCGTCAACTTGGAGCGAGTCAACTGGATCGCTGTTGAGGGCCGCACGGAGGGGTAGGGC
Organism: Cladocopium goreaui; assembly: GCA_947184155.2. Classification (NCBI taxonomy): domain Eukaryota; class Dinophyceae; order Suessiales; family Symbiodiniaceae; genus Cladocopium; species Cladocopium goreaui. Next base: position 31,349 of record CAMXCT020003323.1, read on the forward strand.
TTGTCCACCTTATCCCTAGTCCCTTTGTTGATAGGAGGGCATGGTAAAGCTGCAGCTGTGCTTGGGCACAAGTCTGGCATTGAGATTCTGTCCAAACCTGACGGTGACTGTGAACTTGAGCTGGAACGCATTTGTAAGCTAACTGGATGGTATTCAGTACGAACTACCCTTTCATAAGGACATGCAACATGTGAAACATGGTGAGACAAGTTACTCCGTACGGGTTCATACCCTGGTACTGCTGCCGGAGCTGCTGCTGAGATCCCTGCCACCGTCAGTCGAGGTCCTGAAAGGTGAAACCTGTTGTCACATGCCGGATTCCTTGCAGAAGCATGCATAACCGCAGGAAGTCTAGGTCGAATCTCAAAAGTGGGACTAATGAAAGGATATGATTTTGGTGTGGGTTGCAACAACTGAGTCGAAGGAACATCTGGGATAAGGTCCCAACTGTCTTCTCTAATCATCTGAGCTCCCATCCGCAACTGATGGAGTCTGAATTTCACGAAATCTGACAGTGAAGTTGTAAACCCGTGTAGAACACCAGCTAAGTCTCCAAATATCCGGAGGCAAAATCAAATCCTCTCGTTGATCGTACAGGTAGGAAACTATGATTGTACAAAGTTCAGCACGAATTGGAGAAGCAAAAATGTCAAGCCAGTTTGGGGCCCGATGTCGCAGGGCCAGCATGGCACGCCCCGGTTCCCGGGAGGTGAATGCGATGTGAAACCAACAAATAAATGACATATACCATGAAAGTGCAACCCAACATGCTGAGACCCACTGGTAGATGCTGTCAAGTGAAAAGCCCAAACGAAACGCAGCTGTTGTGAAAAAGTCACAGGTTGTTTTTTTTAATGAATGTATAGAACGCAATCAAACAGAAACGCAAAGAAGATTGAAGTCCAGCTTGATCCAAAATGTTTCAGGGAAACAAAGATCTGAAAGTACCCTGTAAAACATAAACGAAACAAGTACGTTAAACGTTCACTTTCACATGAGCTAAGTGATACAACTCGTTGACTTCGGCTGCTTGAATACATGAAACATCCATTGATGAAATGTATCCCACATGATGTTGAGCGACGTGTCTGCTTGTTTGCACTCCAATCGGCATCGCTGAAGCTCTCAAGTACCCATCGGTGTTGTCCACCAGAAATAACCTTTCCTTGACCATCTTCAGGAAATGGCAGGTGCAAACCAATGTCCCCCACAGATTTCATGAAGCCTACCATCTTGCGTAGGCGTGCAAGTGAAGTCAAAGTGGGAGCACTCATGTATGACGCCAGCTCCTTTATGGTATACATCAAATCTGGCCTTTCACGGCCTGCATACAGACATAGGCCCACAACTGAGCGGTATCCCTTGGAGTCTTTCTCTGAAAGTCTTTGAGAATTGTCAGGCAACTGGATACTTGCATCGCATGGCACTTTCTGTGATCGTGCCGATCCAAACATCCTCTCAAACAAAGAAACCACTTTGTCCACAGTTGTACCCGGGGCTAAAACTAGGCCATCTCCAACCTCCATGATTTTCCTCCTCAGGAAGGTAATGCTTGATCCTGGGCCTTTCAACTCATCATGACTCACTGAAAATCTCTCTTTCATCTTCTTCAGAAAAACGTTGTTCCAGAAAGATGTCAATCCCACAAAAAGGATATCATCGACATGTATCATGATCGTGGCCTCAGGTGTCCTCGCCAAGCATGGTTGCTCCGGGCAAAACTCGAAATTCATGCTTTCCATCAAGAATGATTTCAAACACAAAAACCACTGTTTTGCTCCAAGACGTTGGCCTGGGAGATTTCTCTTTATGATAAAAGGCTGTCCCTGCAAAACCACACGCACCGGATCATCTTGTTCAACCTGCAGAAAGGCATCACGCACATCCACGCTTCCCATAACAACATCGTACTCCTCCTTGCATGCTGTCTCACAAATCTTGCTTTTCATTCCAAGATATTTCAACTGCAGAAGGTTTGCTGTATGGGTTCCAGTGGCAGGACTGAAAGTGTCCAATCTTTTCGTTGTTGCAAATTCACGCGCCACCAGTCTGGATCTGCGCATCCATCTTTTCCTTTCACCTTCACCTTCTCCATAAGCCTTCAAACGCCAATCCCTGACCATCTTTGTAGTCAAAGAACCTGTGATTTCGCCTTGAACTCGGATTGTGGCACCAAGGCTTGCATGCTGCACAAACGGTCAATCTCCACCTTATCTGCAAGGTCATCAATCCATTTTTCTGGACTACCAGGCGCGGGTTGATCTACTGGAGCGTCTGACCACAAATACTCTGGAATTCCAGTCAGCACAACCGCATCTTCACCAACCCAGTCTTCATCCTCTTCAGCTGATTGTTCAAGATTCAAATCTGTCTCATAATCATCCATAGTGAAGTACTCTTTGTAGGCAATCTTGACAGCACACAATCTCTGCTCGTATTCAGCTTGTAACCTGGCAATGCGCTGTCTCTTTGATTCATCCAAACGTTGCCTCTTTGAAGAGTCCTCATCTGAGGGTTCTGCTGCTCGAGATGTTGCTGGCTCTCGAGGGCTTTCAATCTCTATATAGTCCCTGGGCGGTGTCACCGGCACTGCAAGACCTGGATCCCCTGACATATCATCTCCAGTATTGGTCAAAGGTGGATTCTCTGCTGTCACATGGATTGGTCCACTAGGTAATGCAGGACCATCATCATCCACAACCTGCATACCTTCCAGTTCACCTGCAACTGCTTCACCAAGTTTCTCTCGCAAAGCCAAACTGAGTGGGTCATTGGCTGACATGTGCAACTGCTCCTCCTGCGCTTTCTGTTCATCAATTGCATATTGAATCACTGCTTCAGCATCTTTGTCGTGCAATGCACTTTCTTCAATTGGTCCCAGAGGCACCTCATACGCAACTGACTTCGGCACTGGTTTTCTCATAGTTGGCAAGATTCTTGCTCCAAACCCAGCTTTGTACTGCCATGAAAAACACCGACAATGCAAATAATACGCCATGTGACTTCTCCATTCAGTGTTGATTCTTCGCACGCTTCTCGTAAGGAGAATTGATTGTCCATCAAATGCCACATAGCTGTTTTGAATGTCAGCTTTCCCAAGAAATAACATCTTCCATTTGGCAGTCGCTTTTGTGGTTGGAATCACATAGCCAAAAATTGGCTCCCCAAACTCGCACAACTCACCAGCATATGTACGACCAAAAGCCAGTTCATAAGGTGTGGCACCTCTGATAACTGAAAACCTTGAAATAAGCCATGCTGAATGTCTCAGGGCCCAACTCCAAATTGCGCTCGATGTCTCCAGCTGAATTCCAAGTCTTCCATGAACATGGTGCATCAACGTACATGCCAAAGCTCTGACTCTGCCAACAGCATTCTCTGCAAGGCTGTTGCCACCTTTGTCATATGCCACAGAGCTACTTTCACGTGTCTTAAGGCCCATGCCTTGACGTGTCTTCAGCACCAAGCGCTTCAATTGCAGTATTGAAGGTTCATTGTCGCAATGCAAAATCACTTCTGAATGCCCTAACATTTGCACAAACTTGATGATCTCCCTGTTTGCATGATCCAGCTGAGACTTCCCTTCCAAAGGGATGCATGACACAAATCCTGTATGGCTGTCCACCACTACCAGTGCAGTTATTGTATCGGGATTGCCTGAATCACCAGCCTGACCATCAGATTTTGTGAAGAAGTAGTCAAAGGATATGGTGGGCACTGCTCCTGCATGCGACTCACCTGAACGTTCATGGCGATCAGAACGTGCCCTGTGCGCAAGACATGAAGGGCACCACTGCTTGTATGGCACATGTGTCAACCTATGTTGTGACTGCTCATACTCACTAGGCACTTCTGCAGAAACTGGTGAAAGTGGATGTCGTTCCTGCTGTTCAAATGCCTCTTTTGCTGCCGCCATCACTGATTCCAACTCAAGTTTCTTTGAATGTTCAATCAAACGTTTGAAACACTTCTGCTTTGACCCTGAGCTTGAAATCCCATAGAATGAGCACCCAGCTCGTAGCGTGGCTAGCGAACTGGATTCCCTGAGAACAGTTCCATTTACGCAAACTTCATCCTCTGCAATCGGCTGCACCACAATTTGACCTTCAGGAACATCTCTCCCTTCAATGGGAGGCTCAGCATCCATCACTTCAATGTCATGGTCTGCATCTGCTTCAACAGGAAAAACTTCATCTGGCTCATCAACCAATGAAAATCCCATTGCACGTGGATCCTTCTCTGATTCTGTGATGATCGTGATAATGTTTCTACGTCCAACCATGTCATGAAACTGAGCATCCAACTGCACAAGTCCCTCAAGCATTTCACAGAGTTCCATCACATACCACCTTTTGTTGTTTCCTTCAACCAACGTTGTCCTGTAAAAACGTCCATTCAAATCTGGTCTTACAAGCAATGGATCTTGATGGTGATCTGCATAGTGACGCCCAATGCCACAACCGTTTGAATCCAACTGCCAGCCTACTGAGCCATTGACGATGCTCTCATCAATTTCTGCCTGGATAGCCCTGACATGAAAACTGCCTGGAGAAATGCAATGTTCAGTCAAGACTCTGATGCTGCCATGCACAACCATTGATTTGTTCTGCAACTCTAAGGGAACTGCCGCGCCTGCTATGCTGTGAACAAGCATTTGTTGGCCGCCATCAATGCCCCAACCGTTTTCAAGCATTTTTCCAAAACTCAATATTGGTTGAGACACCCTGTCTGAAATCGCAACCGTTTCACGCAGTAAAATGACACGTCCAGTCATGTCCCTCAAAGCTATCTCCATGTCCTTTGTGGCTTCAATTGGAATTTCAACTCCCTGTGCATCAACCAGGCGTCCAACTGAGGCTACAGCAGGTGTTCCTTTCTCCAACAGGCTAGATGGAAAGATTGAGGCGTCTGCCCCACTGTCCAACAAGATATCATGCAGCTCTTCCAAACGCTCACTGGCCATGCTGTCATGTGAAATCGTACGCACAGCACCACTGAAAAAACTTTCATCACAAGCGTCCTTCAAAGAGTCACCAATGTAATGGTAAATTGCATGAACACTTCCATGAAAACTGGCAGGGCTTGAATCACGCATGTCAAACACCAATCCATTGTCACTTGAACCAGTTGGCAACTCACAAATCCTAGCAACCTTGTACTGAGTCGACGATGGAGGCACTGGATGCTGTTGTTGAGAAACACTGGACATCCCACCAAGTGAAGAAGATGGTGATCCCTGAACTGCCGTGGAACCTGCAGCTGCTTCTGAACCAACCTGTCTCACCTGACCAGAATGCCAGCAGTCTTTAGCCATGTGACCAGTGCGTCCACATACGTAACATGCTTTTGAGTCTCCTTTTCCTTTTCCCTTGGATCGATCGTTTTGCAAACTGACGTTTCCCTTTGAACCCTTCTGATTCTGATCTGAAGGCTTTCCTTTTCCTTTTCCATCTTTGTTCTTTCCTTTTCCTTTTGACTTTCCCTTTGAATTGTCTTTTGATTTTCCCTTTGAACCTTTTGATTTGCCCTTGGACTGCACACGGTCTATTTCCATTGGAACTGGACCTTCAGCAGCACTCATTGCACTGTCTGTACCCAGCACCATCTGCTCAGACCATTTTGTAGTGCTCGAATCGTAGAGCAACACCATCTCACGCACCTTTGCATATGTGGTTGATTCATTGACCTGAAGTTGTAGCCATACCTTCAGCTGTCCAGTCAGTGACCTCATCAAAATGGCCGTCTTGAGATCTTCATTGAGTTTTGTCCCAAGCTTCTCGTACTCTGCAAAGGCATGCTCCAAGCGCAACAACTGCTGCATCAAAGAAAGCTTACCTGTAAACGCAGGCCAATTCATGATGACATTCAAAAGCCCCATGCTTCTGTTCTTTGAAACCGGCTCATTCTGCTGAATCAACATCCGGTATGCTTCCAGCCCGTTTGAACCTGTCACGTTCCTAACCACCAGCAAAGGCCTCTGACGAAGCAATGATGAAAGAAGGCTGTACAGAAAATGATTTCTCTGCCGCTCTGTATCTGTAAAATCCACAGGATCAACAGCTTGATTGGGGTTTGCACGCAGTTGTTCTATATCATCTGCAAATTTGGCATCTATGGAGGCAACGTACTGCTCGAATGCCCATGACCACTCACGCCATGCAGCTATCTCACTTTCTCTATTGGTATGCTCAAACGTTGGTGGCTTTGGCAACAGTCTCCACCATTGCTTGCTGTCATCAGTTGAAGTTCTGGAAACGCCTTCAACTGCTCTGGTAGCTGCTTGAGCAGCTAGGGCAGCTGCTTCAGCTGCTTGCACCATACGTCGAGCCACCTCCATGCCATCCACACCTTCAACACCAGGTGTAGCTGCTGCTGCAGCTGGTGATCCACCAGCAGAAGGACTACCAACCTGCGGTGAATCCATGTCCCCAATCTCAGCCTCCTCCTCAAAGAAATTGTCAAAGGAAAATCAAATCTCACACTTTCGTTCTGCTGCAAATTCTCTGTCAACGCCAGGAAAACTGTACCCACAATCCAGCACCTGTATTTTCCAGAACCTGTGTTTAGACCTTAGGCCTACCAGTATATCTCTAGAATTCCAGTGTTTGCCAGTTGTATTCTAAATCCCAGCTGTCGTCCAAACGCAGCTACCTCCAGAAAGGTTCAGCACCAGGAAAGCGTCTGCCCGCAAGCGGGCTCCGCTACCATGCAAAGACTCAGGCAAAAACGCTGCAGTCTATTTTCACTCGTGCCAAAAGGGTCTCACAAGTTTCAACTGCACATGCTGTTCATGTCAGTCTATGAAGTGAAATGACAAATGCAACTCTCTTATCGATTTGTGCGTGTCATCCTGGCACATGTGAGTGGGCTCCACAACTTTCCACAGTCCTCCAAACTGCAGTCACACCTTTTTAACAGCATGGGGCATGGAATGCTGGTCGAAGCCAGGCTCGGGGTTCGGCCAAATTTTCACTGGCATGGGTGGGACAGTGGGTGGGCCAGTGAAAAATGACCAACAAAAAGAAACATGTTTCACATGTTGAAATCAAATGTCATGTTGCACTTGCATTTGACAGATCTGAATCACTTGAACCAGTTCCTCGGACGTTCACAAAGTTCACTGCAGTTTCACTCGCTTAGATCGCATTCTTTCAGATAGTTTCTTTAAGCTCACTGTAACTGTCCTCCAAACTGCAGTCACACCTTTTTAACAGCATGGGGCATGGAATGCTGGTCGAAGCCACCCCTCGTAGCTAATTCCAGTAGACCATTCCACATGCTGTCCAGATCAATTGGAAATTGTTGCACACCTTTTGCAAGAAGCTGTTGCGTCTCTCCTCGTGACGGTTCGTCAGCTACGTTAGACTCTGAAGGAACTCTGCTAAACCAAGCATTCCACCTCAAATCAAATTCAAGTTTAAGGAGTGCCACCAGGATCGGAGTGGCATTGTAACTGGAGGTTTGACACGCTATCAAAGAGTCCTTCACACCTTCATTGTCTGTACACACCACCACCTGTGAGTCCTGTAAGTGCTTGGACCAACATGTCATTGCAACAAAAATTGCAAGCAGTTCACATTCAAATATGATGGTTTTCCGCTTGGTGATGTTGAGTTTGGCCAGCAAGTCTTCTGTAAGAAAAATTGAAAAGAAACCCTTATATCTGCCCAACTGATCAACCAGTACAGCACCAAGTCCAGCAGAACCTCTTGTGTCTTGCGGTTCATAGCATGCATCTGTGAAGACGTACCAGGTGCATCCAGTTGTCAAGGAAACCTCCCGTGGTACATCCATCATGATCAATTGAAGAAAGAGCTGCAATGCATGGCGTGTCTCTGTAGAAATCGTTGGGCCACATTCTCCATACGCATGCTTCGTGATGATTGCCAAGGAACGCTTGGCAATACGGCCAAAAATCCGGCCGGCCACAAATTGTAACCTCCCCCTCAACCGCAACGCATCAGGCCTGAGCAAAGTACCTGTGTCAAGAATTTGACGGATAGCAGCTGCAATCTCAGATTTCCGATTTTCAGTGTTGTCAATCCTGACGCGGCCGCTATGGAGAAGGGATACATCAATCGTCACACCAAGAGCTGCGACAACGCTGGCAAACGGTGGTGCTTTGTCTCCGGTCTCAGCGAAGATCCACCCCAGCATCTTGAAGGTCAGTGTCACAGCAGTGGTGACTGATGTTGTTTCACATGAAGTGGCCAGCGCGGCAAAATCGTCGAAATAATTTGAAATGAAGACACCAAAAATTGATACCAAAATTGCCCACAGGCTGTGGGATATCCTCAAGAAAGAGTGTACTGACATGACACTGCCGAATGGGAGTGCCTTCATTCTGAAGCACCTGATTCGCTTCTCATGAGGGTGTGCCACTGCAATGTAGCTGTACCTGGCATGGTCAGGGTGGATGGCACATTGTCGATACGCCCTTTTCAGGTCGAAGCTCCTTGCTTCCCAAGTAGAATTTCCATCAGATACCTTCATCAAGGCCAGGCACATGCTACACAAGATGTCAACTGTATGTGGCTTCGGCGACTCACATGTCTGAGCACAAGCGTTGATGGATGATTGAGTGAAGTCATCCACACATCTCACCTTCGACGATTGCTTAATGCCGAACCGTTTGCTCAAGGGATATTCCTGTGGGACTTGCTCAACATCATATGGGCCGGAAAGTTCGCCAACCTCAACTTCGTCCATGGTTTGATTCCAAACTGCATTCAATGTATCTTCATCCATAAATTCAAAAGATCTGTAGGTCAACACCTGTCGCTGCGAAGTTGAAATGGTGGACAGGTCACTTTCGGTAAGTGAAGCTGGCTTGAATTTCTTCGGCCAGAAGCCGGTGGTCTGAGCTTCTCCTACGAGCTTTGTCCCACTTACAAACTCATTCACGACCTTCTCGAGGACACTGGTTGGGTTGAAGTTTCCACCTTGTGACCTATAACCTTAAGTGCGTGTCAACATGATATAAATATCAACCCCAACATGTACATGTATTTATACATCACGTATATATATATATACGCAAAACCTGTACACGTGATCACGAGAGAATCGATCGCCAAAAACGTCTTTCTTCTCGAAACTTGTTTCGCTTCTCGATCATTCACCTCTTCAAAAATGTTGATTTTCTTCTTTGCGAAAATTCTCCTGAAAAAACACGCATTCAAGTCGATATCAAAAATGCAGTAAAATGGATTCACAGAACGAACCTAACACGCAGCATTTTTTTTCATCGGAGCAATGGGGAATGTGCAATCCCGTTCAACCGTCAATCGGCTGAGGGATAGGCTCATAAAGAAGGAGAAACCTTCTTTGCACGAAGCATCCAAGGTTTCATCAAAGAGGGGCGGGAAAAACTGATAGTTTGGGCGGGTAAAAATTCACAACACTCAAAAGTGAAGTAAAAAACCCACCACACCCACCCTGGTTTGAGGCGAGCACGGATATAAACATTTTCATGTTTATATTTCGAAGGTTTCCACCACCATGCAACAATTAAGGCAGAACAAAACAACAAACAACCCAGAAAAGGATTATTATAAACGCCCCCCACCGCCTCCCGTCCCATACTGGATTCGGCATGCTGATAGTAAGGGCAGTCGCAGCGGACAGTAATCAACCATGAGTACCCCATGGTGACAACGCCGCTCAACCGCACTGTCACCAAGATATTGTGCTGGCAATTCTATGCTGGCTCCAGCGTGTTGACTGGAAAAGGAATCGTAGCAGGCAGTAATCAACCATGAGTACCCCATGGTGACAACGCCGCTCAACCTAGGTCAAGTTGTACGCTGATTGCATGGAGAGGGACTTGGGTACTCTGTGTCATTTGGTGTGTCTTACTGGAACTGCTCGTGTGGTGTAGTGCGAGTGTCTCGACTGCTACTGCACCACTGGCTGCAGCAGTGGCGGGGGGTGGCTCACTGCTCTCCGCTGGTTTCATCATTTGGGCGATGAGCGGGTGAGTCTGCTTGTCACGCAGGATGCGCGTCATCTCGCGAGTAAATGCCGCAGGGTCATCAACTAATTTCTTCGCTTCCGCCAGTGGCTTGTCCAGGACAATGGCAATGAGCATTTCACCACCATCTTTGTGGATTATTGTTGGTCGGCCAGCTTGTATCTCTGCAAGGATTGCTACTGCCTTGTTTTCACACAAAGTGCGTTCCCATTCCTCCAGAGCTCTCTGCGCAAGGGTGTCGGTCTGCGGTGGGGCTGCTGGTGTTCCTTACGCTCGTAGGAAGGGGCTGTCAGGAGGAATGGGGGGTGAGAAACGCTGAATGGCTGCGACGGCACGTTGAACGTCATTTGAATGCAACATTGTCTGACCGCGCCATCGATGTGGAGTGGCCATCCCACTGGCATGTGGGAGTCTTCCAGGAGTCCGTCACCATTTTGCTCTATGATTGTGCCTAACATGGGGACATCAATAGTTGCTTTGAGGCTGACTTGAGCACGTTTGCACTTCCATGTGTCAGGTGCCAAGAGGCTTCTGCTAGCCAACAGCTCGAGCGACTGGAATTGCGGTTGGTCAGTCGCTGGTAACACTTCTTCTTTGATGACTAACTTCAGCCCATGGAGTGGCTGGGCTTGCTCCTTGTGAGGGTCTTGGGACAGCTGAGAGGTAGCGTCCTTAGGTGTAGTGTCTTCAAACCAGGTGGGGCGGACTGACTGGACTCCTATGGGACTTGCAGAACTCGCAGTTTTAATGCTTTCTCTGCGCATTTCTATGGTAGACGGGTGGATCATCCATGCTGGCACAAAGATTGTATCCGTCCAAGCTGTTTTAGATCAAGATGCACCCTGCGCATGCCTGTCCCTAGACCTGTCCAAAGCATTCGAGAGGATTAACCCCTACTGGATCTTGCAAATTTTATCAGCGTGCAAAGCCCCCTGGTGGATCATCATGTATACTCGGCACATCCTACTCTTCCGAAGATGCAGGCACAAGGTCCAAGGTGAGCTGCTGCCCTCAAAAATGATTGTCACGGGCGTTGACATGGGTCGGTCTTTCTCAGTCCTGCTGTTCTGCGTTGCCATGGATCCAGTTTTAACCTACCTCAACCGAATCCCCGGAATGCTACAGTTCAAGGATATGTTGATGACACCACGATGGTGGGAGACACCACAGCTGGCATGCAATGGCTCTCGGATGCCTGGCAAGCTTGCATCCGGTTGAAATCCGCAGGCATTCAAATTGATGAACACCACTGCTGGCGAACCAGCGGGATCAATATGCATGCAGCTTGTTCAGGTCAGATCGACCAATACCCATCACTGCACTGGGACATGCTACATTGCGACAAGCTTTGGTTCACAGAACCGGTTATAGCACCACCACCATTGTGTTTTTTTTCCGTCCAACGCCTCCAAGGCTTTCGCCAGGTCGTTACACAAGCTTCTACTTGCCGGAAATTGAATTGATATGCATGCAAAGCCATCAGTAAAGAAGGCTACAAAAGAGAGCAGGTGTGGACCTTTACATAGTCCATAAACTATCCAATTGCCGAGAGCGAGCACAAACCAACAAGAAAGCAAACAAAACAAAAACCACAAAAAGCAAAACACACAAAAAACAAAAACAACCAAACAAAAAACAGCACAAGAAAACAGGGCAAATGGACAGCTATGTGCTCTTGAGATGAATTCCGATAGCAGCTTGTGTGCCATCCTTCGCGCAGGCCATCTTACATCTCGACGCATGCAAATGACAACTTCTGTGCCATGTTAACGCAGGCCCTTAACCAAGAAAACAAACAAAACAACCAACCACGAAATCACACAGGGCCACTTCAGAGGGTGCAGAAGCAACAAAGCTCAATGCGGAAACCAGGGATCCCCCCAGCCAGGATCCCCGAGATCTCAAAGAGCAGCCATCATGGCATAATATAGCACCCAGACACTTTGAAGCAAACACCGTCAACGCCGGGTCACAACAAAGTGGTGAAAAACGAGCAAACTACTGCAGTGAAACATGAAAGTGAAACATGATCTAGGGTGAGAAGACGTCGAAGCTAAGGCGCTCAGTGCACACTCAGAGTCCGCTCAGAACTGCTTTTCCAATCATCATACTGCCTCAATTGGTTCTGGTGGGCACCATTGTATTAGTGCTCTTGCAACTCGTCTTGGTATGGGAGATTGTACTCGTCATCGGTGCGTGGCGATATCTGTGCATTGAGCTCTTCGGACGAGGTACTGGCTCCCTTGGCTGTATGGTGAAGCTGCAACAGAGCTTTCTGTGCCTGGGTTACTTCGTAACAGGCAGATATGGTACAGCTATCCAAGATACAGCCAATTTGGCGGAGCTGGCGCATAGCCGTATCAAGGTCATTTACCCTCTGGGGTGGGATGTTTTGGATTCCTTGGAGTTTCTGTCGGGCCTTCTCTAGAAGCTTGGTGGCATCATCGATCTCAGTGGTAGTGACCTGGCAGAGGGTCATTTGTGCAATTGACTGTGCAAGACGATGGACAGCGGCATCTTTGATCGGGGTCGGTCGCTCCATTCCAAGGGACAGTTGTCTACCGGTTTGTAGGTGGACAAAGGCTTTCAGGTATTCAACTGGTGTGCACAGTATAGCAAGCTTCATCGAGAATGGGCATGTGATGGTGTGGTGAACATCAATGGCCGGTCGAAAGTTTGGTTGATCGACAGTCAAACGGCGACAGGCACCATGGCTTGATGTACTTTGACATCTCACTACACTACCATGCAACGTTAAAGGAAACAAAACAACAAACAACCCATGAAAGGATTATAAGTATACGCCCCCCCCGCCTCCCGTCCCATGCTCGATTCTGCATGCTGAGAACATGGTAGCCGCAGCGGGCAGTAATCAACCATGAGTACCCCATGGTGACAACGCCGCTCAACCGCACTGTCACCAAGATATTGTGCTGGCAATCCTATGCTGGCTCCAGTATGTCGACTGGAAGAGGGATCGTAGCAGGCAGTTATCAACCATGAGTACCCCATGGTGACAACGCCGTTCAAGTTAGTTGAAGTTGGATGCTGATTGCTCTTCGTGGAACTTGGGTACTTTGTGTCATTTGGTGCGTTTTATTGGAACTGTTCGTGTGGTGTAGTGCGAAGGTCTCGACTGCTACTAGCACCACTCGCGCTCGCAGTGGCAGAGGGTGGCTCACTGCTCTCCGCAGGTTTCATCATTTGGGCTATGAGCGGGTGAGTATGCTTGTCGCGCAGGATGCGTGTCATTTCGCGGGTAAATGCCGCAGGGTCATCAACTAATTTCTTTGCTTCCTCCAGTGGCTTGTCCAGAACAATGGCAATAAGCATTTCCCCGCCATCTTTGTGGATGATGGTCGGTCGTCCAGCTTGTATCTCGGCAAGGATTGCTACTGCCTTGTTTTCGCACAGAGTACGCTCCCATTCTTCCAGTGCCCTCTGCGCTAGGGTATCAGTCTGTGGTGGGGCTTTCAGGGCAGCTGGTGTTCCTAACGCTTGTATGAAGGGGCTGTCCGGAGGAATGGGGGGCGGAAAATGCCGAATGGCCGATACGGCACGCTGAAGGTCATTTGCCTGTACTTCATAGGAAGTGGTCGTTTTTTTATTTACTGCAGGTTCGGAGTCAGCCCATAGCTGTTCCAGCGTATATCCAGGTTTTGGTTCCATATACTTGCGGTTCCACACTGCATGATGGGACCATTGAGGCGCGTCATGGTTGATTTCAACAGAATCTCGTTTCATGTCGTATTCCTTGAGCATATCGTCTAATTCCTGCAAACTAGCAGTTCTGTGAATGCAACATTGTCTGACAGCGCCATCGATGTGGAGTGGCCATCCTACTGGCATGTGGGAGTCTTCCAGGAGCCCATCGCCATTTTGCTCTATGATTGTACCCAACATGGGGACATCAATAGTTGCTTTCAGGCTGACTTGTGCACGTTTGCACTTCCATGTATCAGGTGCCAACAGGCCCCTGCTAGCCAACAGCTCAAGCGACTGGAATTGCGGTTGGTCAGTCGCTGGTAACACTTCTTCTTTGATGACTAACTTAAGACCATGAAGTGGCTGGGCTTGCTCCTTGTGAGGGTCTTGAGATTGCTGAGAGGTAGGGTCCTTAGGTGTTGTGTCCTCAAACCAAGTAGGGCGGACTGACTGGACTCCTATGGGGCTGCCAGAACTCGCAGTTTTGATGCTTTCTCTGCGTAGGCTATGATAGACAGGCGGGATCATCCATGCTGGCACAAAGACTGTGATGAACTGCACATTCCAAATGACCTGCAAATTCTGCGGCTTCACTTCAGGCGTGATGCATCTTACCTGGCCATCGATCACTCTGGTATATGACTCAGAGCGGTCAAAGGACGCTGTGACTTTCAGGCCTAAGTAAAGTTCCGTAGCCTTTGGCTCAAGCCTTTGGCTCAAGGCTGTATCGGCTCAAACCCCGTGGGTACTGGGTAACCTGATTTTAACTCAAGGGGCAAACATCCATCTTGGGTGATTTGCGTGAGTTAATTTTGGGGGCACCAGTAAAAAAGGGGCTAGGGTAGTACTGCCGTAGGAAGAGCACAAACGTGCCCGTCAACCTTGTGAGGATAATTTGGGAGGGGGGGGTTTATCTTAGTTTTGTTTATTTAAGATCTACCTTCTCTGTTTTGCCCACTTGCATTGTGACCGTTGAACACACCTTTTTTGAACCCCACTTGTTTAAGGACTCCTGGGGTACCCAGTGTAGTTCTTTTACTTGTGATCTTGTTGGATTTATTCACAAGGCTCACTGGGGTACTCAGTGTAGTCTTTGTTTTTCTTGTTATCGTCTTTTCCGCCCAGATTGCCCCTCTTGCTTGCCTCTGTGTAGTCACTATACCCAGGGGTACTCTGGGTTATAGTCGACTACATGAACTACAACCCTCATGACACTATTGAACAACATGCCATTGAGTTGGTGTCCAGTCTTGGGAAGGAACATCTTTTTGTTGCCAACTGTCCAAGTGATATTGACTCGAACAGATATTCAGGTACAGTGATCACTTATGAAGAAGCTTTTGATCACAGTGATACAGGAGTCGGCCTCTGCCTGTTGCTCCCCAAAGCTTATGTCCTTCAGAAATTCATAGACATATGCCTTAACAAAGATATTTCTGTTCATTTTGTCTTCACTTGTTCAAGCAGTACCAGTGAATTTGAAGCTTCTGCATGGCTATACAATCTCCTCAATGATAAGGTTCAGCATGTTGGCTTCATGCAAAATCTTGGAGTTACTTTTTGCTCCGCAAATAACCAAGAGAAATATCTCATTGCATGCCAGGTTGAACCTTATGCCGAACATTGCCATGTTTCTTGGCCTCGACCCTGCAGAACGCTGGAGTATGTCTTCCCCAGAACCGTTGTTGAACGACACCAGACGATCAGTGAACTTCAGAGCCTCTCTGTAGTCAACTATATTGATTTCAGAAGACCCAATGGATGCCATCGTATATCAGATAAGATCGATGTTACCTCACTCACTGTCCAAATTGCCAATGATTGCTTGGCAGACATCGAGCTTGTTGAGAAGATTTTACAGCCAACTGTGGATGCCGCTTGGTTGCATGGACTGGCAGAATGTCAGGTTAAGCATTTCTTTCCATGGGATGGCTCAGAATTCCAAAAGCATTTCCCACATGGAATTACTATGTCAGTATTGGATTTGAAGGCTTTTCCGAATCCCGTACTTAATGAGATTCTTGTCCAACTAGCCAACCTTAAAGTTAGGTACCACTTCATGAACTACAGAAGGCTTGCCATCTTCGGATCGCCTTCACTTGTCATTAATCTTCACTTAGCTCTTCTTCCATTTGATGTACATCTGCCAATTGGGCCTAAACAGGGTGCATTTACTGTCCACATGCTGCGAACAGAACCACATTGCACACAGGCTGCCCATGATTCTAATCACTTTCAAGTCAAATTTGGAAAGATTGGCTCCTTTCAGTACGCACCTGCACAGATTTTATGGGCGGAAATCCCCTCATCTTTATGTAAGGAGAATCAACTTGACCAATCAAATCAATCATCTTTAATACGATTGCTCAAACAAAAAGTGGGAGCTGTTAATTTCTCCATTCGTTGGTGCCAGGTTGACAGGTCGCAGCAAAAGTGTCTCTGTTTTGATATTGAAATTAAGCATGAAGACTCTCTCCCTCTCTCGCTGAATTGTGACCCTGGCCAAGTGGTTATCCAGCACCAGTGCCCCTCTGCAGAAGACTTTCGGGCTGATGTGTCCCTAACTGAAGTTGAAACCAGGCGGGATCACTGGAATAAAGTCATTGCTCAGCAAATGATTCCTAAAGAAGGCAGGATCAGTCATCTATCTTTCGAACCGAACAAGAAACAGTCAGCCAAAAGATATTATGATTTACGCACTACTGTCATTGACTCTATGCAGGACTTCACCAATATCATTGCCATTGCGTCCCAACCGCCGGCCTGGTTCTTCTCGCCTAAAGAGTTGCATATGCCTTTGATGGAATGCTTACAAAAAGTTAATTTTTGTGACAACTCTTTCATCCAGGAATCCTTTGTGGTGAACTCTGACACTGTCAAGATTAATTTACTTCATCATGAATTTATCAGGCATAGGGACCATCAGAAATGGCTTTTTTATCACATCGTCCTGGGTCCCGAACAGTGTTTTCATTTGAAATCCATCCACTTTGAGCGTGATGAATGGAAGGTACGATACTATGATGAATTGATCATACGTACTTTTGAACCATCCTCAATTTTTATCACACTCCCACCTGGAATTTCAATATCGCAGGTCATCGATCAAACGCAAAGTTGTTATCTCCGAGAAGCATATGCCTGTATTGTACCATCACTAAGACCTCCCGTTGTTGGCACTACCCATGCTGGATTGAAAGAGCAGTATACTAATACCACACCAACTGCTCATTTTCCAAATGGCCATGGAATGAACGGTGATAAGAGTGTGCCCTCTCATGGACAGTCGAGTCCAACACCAACAGGGAATAGACCGGCGTACCACCCACCTTACAAACCCAGGCACAGTAGAGGATCTCCCAACATACCCCCTGAGGGTGATATTGAGATGCAGCCTGCCCCAACCAATCACGGCAAACCCCCAGAACCCCCGGAAACGCATCATCAGGCGCCTGTTGGCGAACACTGTGATGATGTGCCCATGGAATGTATTGCAACAGCGCTTGATCCGGTTGACGATGATACTGGTAGTTCTGATAAAGAATCGCGCCAACTTGTAAATACTCTCCATGGTCATTCCCCTGTCGCCTCTAACAGCAACCTTGCCAAGGACAACCTTGATCAGACTCACCATAGCGAACCAGGACAAAATACCCAAAATGGCATTATGAGCAGCCCCAATTCCCCCAAAATGAAACACTTGCACCAGAACGCTGGTATGCACACCGACCATGAAGATGTCGCCAACGTGGGGTACTCACGGTTGTGTGACACTTCCCAACCAGAGAAATTTATCCCCAACGTCACTGTTCAACTCTCATTAATGAACTGCCCCGCTCAGAGAAAGGATGCTACCCACGGACCCACTCATACCCACTCCATGCCTCAGGCCGCACAATCACTTAAACCTCCTACGAATATTGCCAAGGACCCAACGCCGAAACAGCAAGACCAATCTGGCAATCTTACCTCACAAGTTGGTTTACCAGCACACAAGAGCCAGGAGACCAGTAAACAGGCGAGCCACAACAAAAATGAGCACAAGGGTACACCCAATCAACCACCCGGAACTATCCTTGACTTCTTAGCGCAGAATGCCGCCTATCAACCACTGGATGATAAGGCGCAAACACATGCTCCTAGTGATGATGTAATCTTTGTCAAAGCCTCACATAGCCCTATTGACAATATCCTCTGTGGCAGCGAACAAAGCAGTAATTTCCTTATTTCCAATAGAGAAATCATCAATGGATGGCCCAGCTCATTTTCCCATGCTGATAGCGACTACTTTTCCAAGCTTGCAACGTGTTATCACATTAACTTCCCAAGCTATATGTGTTATGCGGTTACTGCACTTCGTGTCCTCACCCATGCACCTTGGAATGATAACATGTTCCATGGCCATATCAGAGAATTAGTCTTATGCGCTATTGGCAATGGATGGACATGGGCTGACCAGACTGCTACTGTGCAAGGAAGACGAGTGAGTGTTGGAGAAGTCTGCGCTGCCTTTGCCAGCTACCTGAATGTGAATGCCTTTCCACCCGGGCAAGTCTCTGACCTTGACACCGCGATTATTGCAGCCTGTGATGATTTATTTCCGGAACATTGCGAATTCTTCTTTGCGCATTTTCAGGTGAGCTGCCTTTCATGTAATGCATCAGGCAAGGTTTCTGCTCCTCTGTTCGATACGATGTTGAGTATTAACCTTGAAAATGATACCATTGATCTTACACAAATGATTGCAACTCGGGCTCCACGACTTGCGCTTGACAGGGAGGATGTTGATTTCTCTCATGCCAGTGACTGTTTCAATGAGGACCAACAAAGCAATGAAGAGATTGAAGGTTGCTTGACTTTCACCCTTAAGATTACAAGCCCCTTTGAGCAGCTGCCAATTGCCATCAAGGCATTAAACCTCCTTGGACAGCTCTTTGACGTTCCTACCCTGAGTGTCAATCCTGTTTCTCAACCTTTCATTATCACTGGTATCATTCTTGTTCAAGGAAAGTCATCACACCATTTTCTTATCATTGAACGGTGCAATGAAGAACAGGTTCTTGTTTATGATAATCTACGAGGCCATGTTTGGATCCCGGTCAAACAACTGAAGGCAACCGCCGTTGTATGGGGTTTTGTTTTTCGTCGGCATGAACATCAGCCTTACTCCTTCCAACCTCCGCAGTATAAGGCCATTGCACCTGCCACACTTCAGTGTGCCAAGCAGTCTCAACGACTCAAAAAACCAAAGTTAAAACCTAAAAATACTATTGGCATCAGTGCTAAACGGTATCAGGCCCCCAGTTTTTCAAGAAAGAAATTGGGAGATCACAGTACTTCAGATAAGCTGACCAAAACATTGAATGACAAGACAATCGACTCCTCACTGCCAGGTGAGAACCTTCCTCCTGATGATATCCCGAAACACACCCACCCTGAACACAGTGAGGCGGGTGATCAACACGGGGTACTCGTGGTTGGTTACCCACCCACAACTGAACACACGCCTCTCCCCCTGCCTAATGAGTCGGCCGGCAATGATCATTGCTGCCACCATGGGGTACACATGGTTGGCCCTGGTCCGCCGTCTCCTCATGGTAGCACACCCATTCCACAGACTGGCCAGAACGATGACATAACGGGTGATGTGTCTGAAAGCCACTGTGGGGCACCCACAGTTGGCCGCGCGGACACTCCTCTAAGTGATAATGTTACACTACTCCATGCAGACCTTAGTAGTAAAGAGCTTGTGGCTGTTCCCTGCCCTCATGAGACTGAGGCTTTGACACCAGTCAGTATCACTGCGAGTGCCCAGTGCTCTAAGCATGAGCATACGCCAGCAGAGGATGTCCGGTCATGCCCTGATGATAACTGCAACAAATTCAGTCCATCATGTGCACATGCTGATAGCTTTCGCCCTCCAGCCAGTGGAGAGACTTGTGCTCCCCAGAGTTCCTTTGTGAAGGAGAAAGATGCATCCCCTCCCAAAAGGGCTAAGCATTCCAAAGTTTATCCATATGCCATCATTAGCCTTTTTGACGGCGTAGGCTCAGCCATTCCGGCCATCACTAAAGCTATAGGATGTGCCCCGCGTATCATCATTGTTGCAGAATGTGATCCAATCCTCAGACAACTCGTGGGGGAACAATTTGGTCTTCGCACGGATGGTGAATGGACCCAAACCAGCAAAGACACTTACACGCTCTATGCAAACGATGTGCGGCAGCTTATTCGCAATCAATGTCAAATACTCAAGGAAGCATTTGCATTAGCTGGACCACAGTGCCGCTGGTTCGTTATTGCGGGTTCACCCTGTCAGGACCTCACCCCAGCCGGTCCCTTTAAAGGACTCCTTGGACTCACTGGCCACTGTAGCTCTCTTTTTTATTATGTCCACATAATTCTGTGGCTTGTGCAAATGAACTATCCTCTTGCATACATCCGTTTTCTGCTTGAAAATGCAGGTGCCATGCTTGACATTCATCGCAAAGCCATCCTCCGTGCCCTTGGACTTAACCCTGATTCCACTCCTGACAGCTTCCGTGTTGACCCCAAGAATACACATGGAATACGACGTAACAGATTCTACTTTCGCAACTACCAAGACTGTGTCAAAGTCTCTAAGGCGGTCGTCCTTGAACCAAGTGACATAGAAGGACCCTTATTAGACTTTGATGGTCATCCGATTCCTTTGGACCACTCCTACGAGTCAGATCTGTCCTGGGTCACAATGTGTATCAGCTATCTTGGACGGCATACCAACCAATTTCTCTTATATGGGACTACCTCTATTGGGGAGATAAAGCTCAATTTCAACTCCAAGCCAAAA
Organism: Cladocopium goreaui; assembly: GCA_947184155.2. Lineage (NCBI taxonomy): Eukaryota > Dinophyceae > Suessiales > Symbiodiniaceae > Cladocopium > Cladocopium goreaui. The sequence continues at coordinate 51,856 of CAMXCT020003323.1, forward strand.
TGCACTCCAGTGATATAATCCCTGCCCTTGATTTTGAGAAATCCCTACCGCCACACTATTTGCGTGCATGGAATCGTTTCTTGCAGTCTCTCCGACAAAAAAATGTGAGTACCATGGATAGAGACCGGCTTGTCCGGGCTATCCTTCCAATATTCCATCATCCCCACATCAAAGCACCCATGAGAATCTTGTACTGTGAGGAAGTCGAAAAACTAGCTGGATTATACAACCATTTTGACCGAGTACAAGCACATCGTTCGCTGCTCACTGAGTTTACAGTTAGAAACTATTGTGGCAATAGTTTTCATCCTGAATATATTCAAGCAGCCGTAGGACACCCTGAGAGGCTACGCGACTGGCTTACCGAACCTGCTGACACAACAACCAAACATGCATGGTCCGGAGTCGCTCACCCAAAACAGGCTCGAGCTCAATATCAAGCCCTGCGTGAACAAGTACAAACCCTGGCACGAGAGCAACGTATTCGTGATTTCTCCTCCAAGCAAATTGGTCTTGACCCAATGCCAGAATTCCCAATTCATGCACTCGAAGGGCCCTTAACCCCAATCATGCCCAATGTATTTCCGAAGCAGCTGCTGCCTACTGCCCGTAAGATTCACCCTGCTGACCTAGGTGTCATGGATGATAAACCGCCATCGCAGTTATCACCAACTGCAGTCCAACTCCTTCAGGAAAAACACATGCAAAGCATCCTTATAGGAATGAAGTTTTTCGGAGCAGGAATTGGCAGAGCAGAAGATTTGTTGCAATTCTTCCTTGGGCACAACTATGATGCTGCTATCGAGCGCCATTGTCCTCAAGCCAAGGAATGGATCTCCCACATGCTGAGATCTGTTGGACGGTGCACCTCCACCATGACGCAACTTTTGCTCTGGCTGTACTCCATTTTACATCGTGAGCAGATTTCTGTCCATTTGGTCCATATTGCTGATTGGGAGGATCAAGCACATATTACCACTTTTGGGGACGCCCCTGCCAAATGGACTGTCTATTGTGTTCAATTTCCACGTTCGAATACTTTCCACCTTGACACAGCCGCGTGGAATTGTCATACCAGAGTTGACATCCCATGGCAGCAACTGCCTCGCCCTGTTGTGTTTACGGCTGTACCTATCCCTTTCCATTGTACCAACCCCAACTGCATCTGGTTCGCTGTTCCCATATGGGCATAAAGGACAATATCTACTTTGTCATCGCTTCATCGGGGCCTTCCTATATGACCAGTGCATTGTTTGCTTCCTGTCTCGTTTTGTAGCACAATCCTCTTGTAATGTACACATGGCAGTCAGCGCTTATCCTGAATTCCATGGTTGCATGTTTATTGACAACGAGGGTGATGTCGCTGTTGCTGCTGCGCACGACTGGAAACTCGATGACACTAAGGGTTACCAAACATGCCTGATTAAAGCATCTATTGACAACCGTGTTTTCAAGTACCCAGATCATAGTGCCGCTCTTCCACACATTAACCATATTGGGAAAATTAGTCAGGAACTCGCATGTAGCTGGAATCCAGACAATGCCCCCCCTAACTTTGCCTATTTTGTGTGTTCCCTAATTAAGTGTAACCAGTAGACATGCCGCGCCTCGGGACAGTTGCGAAACCTCTGCTGCTCGAATTTCGCAACGCGTGGTCCCGACAAATTCGAGCACTGTATTCACTCCAATTTATGACCAAATGTCCGAAGAGCCTTCACTGCTTGCAGTCACTCTCTTTTCTGCCGCATGTGCTCCAGATACCTGCTCCGTGGCCAATATTAGACATTCAGACGGTGGCTAATAAGTGTGGTATCCACAGTGAATGTTTTTTCCAATCTAGACAACTCCTTGCGCAAGCGCTGACCGACTCTTCTGAGTTTAGCCTTCTCTGTGCTGAAGTCCTTAAATATCGTCTAGAAAAGAAACAAGACTGCTGCACTGCCCTTAGATATTTAACCACATGGAATGTATCAGGGTGGAGAACGTTGCAATGGACTAACCCAAAGACACAAGCCATCCTCCGCCGCGCTAGGCAGGGAATCGTCTGCCTCCAAGAAACTAGATGGACAACAAGTACTGCTACCAATTTTCTCCAAACCTATCCAGGTTTCAACATTGCGCACTCCCCATCAATCGTCACAGAAAATGGAGGCTTATCGGGAGGGGTAGCCATATTGATTCCATGCTCCTTTAGACTTCTACAGGAGATTGTTATCGCGCCTGGAAAACTACTTGCCGCACAGGTCCAGACCAGAACCGACTGCTTTTGGGTAATTTCGGCCTATTGTCATCCCAGCAGTGCTAAAGAAGATTGTGAAACGCTTGCCAGATGGTTATCTGACCATCAGGACCATCCGGACCCTTTCTTCATAGTCGGCGATTTCAATCATGGGCATCACCTCTCCCCTGACGCTTGGCACCGCATATTAAGTACAGCTCAAGGTGATGACATTGTTAAAGATGAACCGACTTTCTGGGGCCCGAACGGCTCGTCAGCAATCGACAAGGTCATTCTTCCGACCGAATACATGAATCGAGGACTTATCCAACATCATGTATTCTATGATCGGCTTTTTGAACTTGCTGGACATGCATGTATCTCCATCCAATTGCGCCACAGGCCACCAGTTGCCAGTAGCCCTGACCTACCTCTTCATATGACCATACCAGCGAGTGTTTTCCAACCGGGTAAGGACCGCATGACACCAGGCAAGTTTGGCCATCACTCCAATCGCTGGTTCGACGGCTGTGCTTAGTCTCTCAACCCACCCTTGAATCCCTTCAGACATTAGTATGGCAGTGGTGGATGTCACTCCCTAAACGGCCCCGGGACTTCAACACTCTAAGGAAACACCTCCAATCTGATCAATCACTTCTCAATATTTCTAAACGTTTGCTACGAGAGCTTCTGGCGGCCCTTCCTGGCTTCCGCCCTGCCTTGGAAGAATATTGTCAATCATCCACGGTAATTACGGTGCCTCGTACCTTCCTTTGGAAGTGTTTCGAGCTCCATGACCTGCAGCTACAGCAACAGCATCTTATCACAAGGAATCGAGACGAAACTACTCGAAGTCGTGGCCTTGGGACCAATGCCCCCCTGTGGCAGAGGCTTCGGGCTAGCTGCCCGCGAACAGTATTTTATAATGGTCCGATTTTGAACGGCGAGGGCAACCAGTGCCGGACTGATCTGGACCTGTCGGCAGCCATGCTTGCTACCCGCAAGTTCTGGTTCCAGCCGCCTGTCAAATATGATCCTGAGTGGACGGACTACCTAGATCAATATAAAGCGCAAATCCAGCCCTGGCCACATGTTCCCCCGCCCGGTGCGGAAGACCTAATCAGAACTGTCCTTGCCACCAATGATTCCTCCCCAGGACCAGATGGAATACCCTATGCTGCATGGCGACTCCATCCTGGAGTGTCTTCGGAGGCGATGGTTACGCATCTCAATGATATTTGTCGGTCTGCAGTTCCACCTCCTTGTTCGGTCCAAGCATGGATCCCGAAAGCCAAAATGGGCCCCACTGCTGATAATTTCCGTCCACTAGGTATGCCATCGACATTTGAGAGAGTCATAGATGGAAGCATCGCAACAGTCATGACTAAAGCCATTGCTCCGCTACTCCACCCCTCTCAAACGGTGCTGAATGTCTTCCGCGAACCCCAAAGTGCTGTCCAATCCGTCCAAGCTGTGTTAGATCAAGATGCACCCTGCGCATGCCTATCCCTAGACCTGTCCAAAGCATTCGAGAGGATTAACCCCTACTGGATCCTGCAAATTTTATCAGCGTGTAAAGCCCCCTGGTGGATCATCATGTATACTCGACACATCCTACTCTTCCGAAGATGCAGGCACAAGGTCCAAGGTAAGCTCCTGCCCTCAAAAATGATTGTCACGGGTGTTGATATGGGTCGGTCTTTCTCAGTTCTGCTTTTCTGCGTGGCCATGGACCCAGTTTTAACCTACCTCAACCGAATCCCCGGAATGCTTACAGTTCAAGGATATGTTGATGATACTACGATGGTGGGAGACACCACAGCTGGCATGCAATGGCTCACGGATGCCTGGCAAGCTTGCATTCGTTTGAAATCCGCGGGCATTCAAATTGATGAACACCACTGCTGGCGAACCAGTGGGATCAATATGCATGCAGCTTGCTCGGGTCAGATCGACCAATACCCATCACTGCACTGGGCACAAAGGTTATCAGGATATGCTACACTACGACAAGCTTTGGTTCACAGGATCGGTTATAGCACCACCACCATTGTGTGCAGATCAAATTTGTTTGTGTGCCTCACCCCAGCAGAAGTGGATTCCATTCTATCTGGAGAGCATCTAGCCAAAATTGACCCACTCTTCCTAGTACAGTGTGGCTGCTCCAACAAGTGCAGTGTTCTAGTTAATCATCCTGCCTCCCATAGTACTTTAAATGCGCTAGAACGCTCCGACTGGGGAGCACACCTAATTGAAGGCAAAACTACTGCGCTGGGGCTAATCCTATATGGGAAATATACCCGTAGTAGTCAAGGGTGGACCCCAGTAGAGGAGCTTACAGGCACACAAGCCATTAATCCCAAAGCTATGACTAAGGCCAACCAACGACTAGCCCTTTTTGCCACACCTGCCCACTCTGTAGTGCAAAGAAGCCTTGCCAACAACTGTTTTATTCTGTCCCTTAATATTTACCAAAGTACATACTTTGGCTTTACCCCGGACGACATTAACTTATACCAACAACGTTCTGCTAAACTTATCCTTGGGAGACCATGGCTTGCTGCAAGGTATCTCCCACATATATTCCGTTGGTTAGGTATTGCTCCCGCTTTAGACCCGGCTGTTACGCTCACTGCAGCGTGTTTGGGCTATTGGCTTAGACAGAATGGCTCTACGGCCTTTCTCTCACCGGGGTACCCGGATGTAGGGACAAGGCAAGGAGCAGTTGTCCAACGCATATTCCGAACATGGACTCCCCTGCTAGGCATTGACACAGTCGGTAACTTGCTACGCATACTTGCAGGACAGAATACCAGAAAAAAACAATTCCAATTCCTTCGCCAGTTGAAACTCAGTCTGTACGAGGCCATCCAAGTGCATGCACTGCAATACTTACAGTCTAGAGTAAGTTCGCAGCTCCTTCCGGGCGGGGTATCGTGGGCTTGGTTGACTCATTTAGCCACAGTGCCTAAACTCGCTGTTAATGGGGTTGCACGCTTTGCGGTCTTACGGTGGGCGGTAAATGAGGATGACGATGAATGTCTGCGGCTTCGACTGGCAGGCTCGCTACAGGCTGAGCAACCATGCCAACTCTGTGGGGTTCCCACCCGACTGTACCCACTCGGACTTAATTTTGCTCCCGCTTGTGAAAAATGCTGTCATGACCATGGTATCAACGCCACTACCCTGCACAGCAGTGAGAGATGGGGGATCCCGACCACGTCCCCCTGGCATGCCATCGCGGAGTCGGTTCGGGGATCCTTTTCCATTCCTGCCTCATGGCGTGACCGGGCACGAGATCTTCCCCCTTGCGTTGCATGTGGCTATGGGGACAATTCCTCTCAGCATTGGGCTCGTTTCTGCATTGTGCCTGTCCTGGTTGCCAGCATCTTCTCACCTACTCCCACTCCAGTTAAATCTTTGGACCAACTAGCCCGAGTCAACACAGCTGGATGTGTAATCGCGAGCCACATTTTGCATCAGTTCCGCCGACTCTTGCTTGAGCATGGAGGCATGCAACATGCACCATCCTCTGTTCCCCTAAGTGTCCCCGAATGGTTAACTCGCCTGCATGATAATGCCCTGCAAGCGATACCAGCTCGTTTCCTTCCGGAGCCTGCGTCAACGATAAGACCCCAGCATGCAGGCGCAAACAACCAGAACCATCCCTGCCACATGCAAACTACTGCCAATGAAGCAGTTACACTTCACTCAGCAGCACTTCCTGATCTGGTTTGCACAGCGTTGACATTCATTGCCCCGGATCAACCTATTGCGGTGCTCCCACTTGGACATCCATGGCTCAGCCTCATTACCCCAGCCGGGGCCCGGATGGCAGGATTCCGCCCCAATGCTAAAATTGTCCCAGCCAGCCCCAGTTCGCCTAATTCTGTCTGCACTGTCACTGCTCTTCAACCCATCAGTGCTAATGAGTTGATCCTAGCAACCTTTCCCGACCAGGCACCATCCGAAACCGTGATCCAGATCGTAGGTCAATTCGATGGTAGTTGTATGCATGATGAGTCATTAGGCGGCGCTGGATACGTTATCTATGTAATAGAAGGGGGTCGGTCTCGAGTTGTTGCATGTCGGTCGGTCGCCTTACCTCATTGTTCAGACAATATAGAAGCAGAAATCATGGCCTGCTTATATCTGGTTGAGGAGGTGGCTGTCGTCGTCAAGCAAAGTTTATCAAGCCGCGGCTTCACACCCAAGGTGGTCATCCAAGGTGACATCCTTCCTGTTATCAAATACTTTCAATTTGCAGGCCGTCTCCGAAGAATAGACATGCACCAACCACTGGAAAGCATTCGTTCAGCCGTAAGTCTACACCTTCCGGACAGCCTCTTCATATACCTGCCTCGCGTCGCTAACGGTATTGCAGATGACCTAGCAGGGCAAGCTACCCAATTCCTGTTGACTAGATATAGGAGCGATCCCGCTGCTTTCAATAGGGATGCTGGACCGGTGTCCATTAAGCCATCATTCCCTGTAAGTCTCTTTCAGGTAGGAGGTTTCCACATTCAAAGTTTTGAACCACCCTGGAGCCAGCCCACCCTTACCCTAGTTGAGAGACCCAGTGTTGACCACGGCCTTCTCCGGAAACACCTGACCCTCCACCCCCACCACCGCCAGCTGATCGAATCCTACCTTTCCCCATGCCTACCGCAAAATTGTAGTATTGATATTGACTACTCCCCGAAAGCTGCAGACAACCATGGACGAAAGTATTGCTGCACCATAGGGGGCCAACGGCTACCGAGAACTGTCAGAATTTTACTTTTCGGGCGGAATCACTGCGAAATTGACCTCAAAGGATCCTTTTATGAACTGGTCCGCCGCCTGGGATTACTGTTTGCGCCCGACTTTGTTCCCCTCCCAACAATCGATGAGTTCCGCGCGCAGTTAGCCCGGGACCCTTATATTCAGCAAGTAGAAGCAATCTGTCCCGACACCATCAAGCAACTTCCACTGAGAATTATTAATAGTCCCCTTGATACCACATACAGATACCTAAGCTCTATGGTCGACGGCTCCCCCAGTGCGAGTGTAAACGTAATTCTGTGCCAACTAAGCTCTCTGAGTACAACCCTGACTACGCAGCTGTTACCGCGGTTTCGCCCAGAGTTCCTGGTCAACCACAATGACAGCGCCTTTCGATTGCTAGAGTACTTCGAAGCCACAATTGTCGAGGACACTATTCGTGCACTCATTGCTCGCCACCCAACACACTCCTTGATCTGGCTGCATGATGGCTTCTTAGTTGCTCCCCCGCCTCCTGAACAATTGTTGAGGCAGATCGAGAAGGACGTTCTTTCCAAGCATCAGCTGTACTTTGAGCAGACATGGTTCAAAGTCACCCCTCTGTGCACGGCGCACAAAGCATACGTTGACACCCTCAAACATACTGCAAGTAGCCATGCCTTAACCCTAGCCCGACGAGCACCCCTTACTTCCCAACGTAAACAGCGCAGAGCTCAAGGATCGCCATACATTTACGCCACCCCCTTGGAAGCCCTTGCCAAGCTGCGTGCTCGACGCGAACGTTCTACAGGAGGGGGTTGAAACGTCCTCCCGGGCTCTGTACCTTCATTGGTGACCATACAACCACCTTTTCTCATGGACGAATTTAACCCATTACGAGCCTCAGTCTCTTTTGCGCCACTATAGGCGCCTGGAATACAAAGAGCAGCCCGCCAAGTTGAAGTAATCTAACAGGTGGTGATGCAACCCTACAGTAAACGGCCTACCACTGACCAGGCTACTTCCGGCTGCTGATGCGTAGTTATTGCTGCTGGGGTGTCTTCGATCGGTAAATACACTCATCAGCTTACTACTTCTGTTTTTGGTACCCACCCTATGCCAAGTTAGGTCCTATGCCTCATGCATTCTAGTCAGGTCAAAGGAAGGGGGGGGCTCCCAGGGGTACTCTGGGTAGCTCTTCCTGCCTGCACAAGACCCATGAGGACATCCTAATCCTGAACCGTTGCCCTGGATAATTTGAAACCAAGGCCATAATTCCGCAATCTCGCCCAATTGTCCTATGCGCGTGGGGTTCTACTTCAAGAACCCTCAGCCTGCATGACTTTCTGCTTCAATCCAGCAGTTGGCACGTGAAGGGATCGAGTGACCCTACAGACAGGACCCGGCCTTAACCCAAGCGGGGACTCGGCTACGCCTGAATATCAATTTAATATTAATTTACCAGTGCGATTAGGTTGCCTGGTTGTAGTAGCTACTCAGCATGACCATTTCCACGAAGCAGTTAACCAAAGGTACAACCCGTTTTACAGTCCTACTCTCTTTTCCCTACTGCTTGTTTTTCTGGGAGCCTAGCAGGACTCCGCTTTCCACCCAGGGCAAGAGGTGGGATGCAGAGAGGGGGAAAAAGCCCCCCCCCCAAAAAAAAACTCCTCTAAGCACCCCAGAGCCATAGCAAGCACAGGCAGCGAAGTGAGCAACAGCTGACCTTTAATTAAACGACTTGCGGTAAGCTACCACCATGCAACTGCCATCTGATCGTGCCTATTCCCAAGGGTACCTTGGGTAATGGAGTGGGTGTAGGAATAAGTCCTACCCCACATAGAGTCGCCGACACTGCAACCCTTAACTGTCTTGAGTCTCTCGTGTGTCCTTGGTCGGGTCTGTCTCACACTGTACTTCTGACCCTTCAGTCTAAGAGTGCCTAGCAGTCCATTGCGCTATTCTAAATTCCTGGGTTAGTTGTAGGAACCTCATAGCGTCGGGCCCTTTACGCAAGCACTGCACCCATGGGTAAATGCAGCCTACCGCATTTAAGAGGACCTGTTCTATGATAGTTATTGCCGTGCTGGCGGCGTCGCCAATTTGAGCAGCGACTGCGGTCAGAAATGCTCCCCAACTTCCATCCTGCCAGCCGGCGCACTATCTTAGTCTCAGTCAACCAATATCCCAATGATTACCAAAACTTCCAAGTAATTCCAACAAAATGTCCTTAAGTGTCCTTAAGTGAGCACTGCTAACGTAAGACAAAGCAGTGCCATAATGACGCCCCCCTCGGGCAAATGAAGCGTCCCGACGCAGACACCAATAAATGATACCTCTCGGTTCGTGCCCAGGCGCAACAACAGCTGAGTAGTTAGGCCGATTCGCACGTTCCTTGGTAAGCCTTTGTTTCTATGCTCCAACAATAATTTGCCGTCAGCACACTACCCAATTTTCCAAATTAAGTACCGCCTCGTCACGTACCGTGCGAGTGAATGCCCCATAAAACTGAATAAATGTATATGGTTGCTTCAGACTTAGTTCTTGCCCGGGTTCCTTTGTCAGTCTACCACGTTTAAGAGGACCTGTTCTCTGATAGTTATTGCCGTGTTGGCAACATAGCCAAGCTGAGCAGCGCCTACGCTCAGAACTGCTCTCCCACGCTCAACTGGCCAGCCGGCGCACTATCTTAGTCTGAGTCATAAAATATCCTAATGATTATAAGAAATTCCTAGCAATTATTATAAAATATCCTCCAGTGAGCACCACCGACGCAGGACAAAGCAGTATCATGATGACGCCTCCCTCGTGCAGAGTAATTGAGTCGGCAGGACCTTCAGTATAGCCAAGTTCAAGTAGATAGTGCCCTCGCCGCCCATCACAAAGTATCCTTAGGGAAGCACCACCGACGAGGGTAAAGCAATCCCAAAGCAATCCCATGATGATGTCTCCCCTGTACAGAGTATGGTGCCGGTAGGACTGCGCGCACGTAGATAGTGCCCTCGCCGCTCATTGCACCTCATGCCCCAAGTTTAACATAGCCTAGAAGACCATCACAGTCCGATAGCTGCTGTTCCCAAGGGCACCTTGGGTAATGGCGAGGCGTTAGCTGCTATTCTGCTATGCGTTGCGATTTTCCAAACCAGTGCCTCACAGGGTTTGATACGTACCTATTGCTGCCGTCCCTTGCCTTGCTCATGCCATTCAGCGGCATGCAGCCGTAAAGCTCTACGTGGCCAGCGAATCTGGACGCAGGTGCCTCGGACCAAGTGTAATCAGAGTACAAGGCCAATGGTCCAAGGATAGAATAGTGGGGCTTCCCCTCCTTGACCTATTCGCGGGCATTCCCTTTGGAAGATTTGATATTGGACCCTTTGACCAACAACGAGCTTCCATCTAGACAAGTCATAATTTTTTAGCGGATTATGAACTCTTTCGACATGCTGTCAACAGCTACTGGTAAGACTGGTACGTCCTAGCTGCTGGAGGAATGGCTTCAGCAACACTTGGCTGATACCATCAAAGCCATGCCCACTTCTGGGCACAAAGCCCAGCGCAAACTCTATGGGCGTCAACAATCAGTCACAGGTAGCTCGCAAGATTTTCTGGCAAATAAGTTCTTGCACAGACCAGCCTCTTGGACAAACTACCCTCTAGGACACCGCAGGAGTTCACAACGAAGATCAAGGACCATGTTAAATGTTGATGGAAGTACTTCCGCGCATCGATGCACTTAGGCCTCTTCGGATTGGTACAAGGCACAAAAAGGAGCCGTGGCCACGGTGAGCTCTCCAGTTGCCGCATTTGAATCGGAATCACCATCTGTCCAAAGGAAAGATATAAAATACTATCCCTTTGACCCACTGCTGTGCCCGATAATTGTAATTTACCGCATAATTTCAAGCTTGTTCACTTTTTTCGGGCATATCCTTTTGGAAGGTTTTGATTGCGGGCCTTGTGACAATACTGAGTGACCATGGAATTATTCAATAATTTTTCCGAGATTGATGAACTCTTCAGACATGCTGCTAACAGCTGCTGGAAAGACTGGTGTTTCCTAACTACTGGTGGCATAGCTCCAGCCAATGTCCATGGCTCTGTACCAAAGGGGTGTTTCTCTAGTCATTGGCTGCCCTTAAGTAATTACCTGGGGATGACACTACACCAAATACTCTTACATTGTTGTAACGGCTTAAACATTTGCCTCTCTACTGCCACAGTCCAATCTAGACTCCAAGTATGCAGGACGCTAGGAATAGCCGAATAGCCACTAGGGCCTCAAAGCATACTATTGACATGTTACAGTAGGAGGTGCGTAAGTGCATACTACCTGTCTATATTTGTCAGTGCGTCCGTGAAATTTGGCTAGAGCTTACCCGCCTCTGTGTTTCCTGTCCACCACCCTGTTTGCTGCCGAACGTCCATTAGCGCTGTACAGCATTTCGGACCTGATCCATGAACAGGGCCGCGCGTAGCATCACAGCTGACCATGTCCGAGTTTTACTCCAGCAGCTCCTCTTTATCCATCGGGTTCAACTCTTAGCCATGAGATTACAGTATCAGTTGGAGGAAACCATGGATGACCTGGATGACATAGGGTTTGATGAACAGGTACTCAACGGAGTGCTACGAACCACTCACCTTGAGATCATTAGTTTTATTGCCCGCTGTGATCGCACGATGCTCATGACAGAGCAACGCATCCTGCGAGTACTCCTGCGATGAAATGCTGAACAGAGATGTACAGGTTGAATTTTTTTGAGTGGACTATGCTGAGTGCCTCTCACCGTTAAGAAACAGTTAAGCAGTTGACACTCCGGATCTCCTGGTAACTACTATTGGTCAACCAGAGAGTTGTTACGTTGAGGGGATACTCTCCTGGCCAGTCATAATTTTTTCACAGGTTGCTGACTGCCCCTACATGCTAGCGCACTTAGTCAAGTAGTCTCCATTACCCACCCCCCGAGGTGCCCCTCACATCAGTAGAAACGCGACATATTGTCCATTATTTCCTGTCCATTATTTCCTCTACTGTTCCCAAGGGCACCTTGGGTAATGGGGAGGGTTTAGCTCAGTGATCATTCTACCGGGTTCTTTATCTCCCATGGTTGACTCATACATGACTGCTATCCTCTTCCCGATATCCTGCTGCCCTATCTCCTCTCAATGCTGTGTGCTCCATACTAGCAGTGCTTCTCAGTGTTTTCCCTTTTCTCGCTTCTACCAGTCCTCCCTTTCTGCCAAGTGCTACTGCTCCACCACGCTTTCTGCCCCTACCACCTCCCCCAAACCAGTTTATTCCTACATCACACTGTCGTTATTCAATGCGGTCAAGGGTTACATGTTGTGCATCTACCTCGTCGTTTGCTTGATTCGAACATGATTCATTGTTTCCATCAGCAGCTATTGGCTCGAACTGTGAGGACACTGCACCTGCATAAGCCAGTTGTCTGGATCCTCACTGACCCCAACTTTTAGCTTTCGCCCGTTCATACACCCAAGCCGACACGGGGTTCTCGTTGTTTGGCCGCATCAGCCAACACGGGGTTCTCGTTGTTTGGCTGCTGCCTGCAATAGTGAGTGCTTCCGATCCTAATTGCCTTTATACTGCCACGACAGGGTACCTGTTGCTGGTATGCCGAGGTCAAACCCATTTCCGTCTGGCCAAATCAGTGTTTCCGATCAGCACTTACTGGACATATCGGCTGGAATGAATTGGGACATGCCTGCAGCCAGCAGTGTTCGCTTTCTTGCAGTGAGAGGCACAATATGGGTAGGTGATTGCCATACAACATACAATTTCACATTGGTGGAATACCATTTGCATATCGACGAGGTGCCGTGGACTCTTTTCTCTACTCTTGCCGATTCCCTTGAGACTGAATTTGACCCTGCCTTTTGGGATACCGTCAATTATGGCCGAAAGGAGCGGTGGGGCTTTCTTGAATTACCCTGGGATGGCAAGGTCTACGAGGTGGCACCACCGTATGTCCAACTCCGACTCTCCATCTTCAATCGAGACGCTCACACCATGCGTGTAGTGCAACCGTTCGTGTGGAACCATACCCACGTGAAGGTTCACCCAAACGGAGCGTTGATTTTCCATGAACAAAAGAGATTAGCCTTCCTGTTGCCGTTGATCGTAGAGGCCCATAACTTGCTGCCGCCTAAGCCTTTGTTCTGGGTGAACGATGACAAGACCATCCCATTGTGGAGAACCACCCTATGGACGCATGCTGAAACTGTACAGTGGTTAGCGGAGACAGGAGAATCGTACCCATTCGAACTGCGAGATGAGCTCCAGCCCCGCATTGACCAACTAAAGTCTTCGCAGCATCCGAAACGGACTCAACCTCCGCCGCCACCTCAACCAACTAGGTGGACGGAGCGCTCCACAGCCAAACAGCACGTCCAAACAGCACAAACAGACACTCCACATGACCCTAAGGGCACTCAGAGTACGCCGCAGCAAGTGGCTGAACGAGAGCGACAATATATGGAATTGCAGTCTATTATCCATCAGGCAAACCAACAAACGCTGACAGACAGCCGGCCAGCAAAGACCAAACACACCCAGCAACCAGCCAACCTGCTGGCTGCAAGTCAACAGAGCACAGACAACGCGGCAGCCGCTGCGTCATCCGATTCTGCTGCAGGCGACGTGCTTAAAACTCCAGCTCCGTCACAAAGCAAACCACCTGATAAAATCAGTGCACAATCGTTATTTAAAATAAGACCAGGCCCACCATCGGCCCCGCCTGCGAGCAAAGCACACACGGATACCCCGGGTACCGGCGTGTTATCCTCTGACTCTCACTCCGCAGCTCACGATAAGGATGATGAGCAACAACAACCTTCGGAACAACAGGCTGCCCAGGACGACACTACAACAGAGGAATCGTCGCCTGCAAATTCACCCAAAGAATCGCCAGAGACTCAGGCAACGGACGCTGCTGGTGCTAGCAGCCCTGAACCAGTCAGCGAATCCAAACAGGACGATGACCTTGACAACGCTGACATTTCGACGCTACAGAAAATGGAGAAAAGAGCATGTGAGAAAGTGGCATCCTATGAGACAAGGCTCTCCAATGCCCGCGAGCAACTATCTCGCATCAGAAAGCGCCTTAAACGAATGAGCGATGACCGATCATCAGACACTCTACAACCCTCTCCTGGTACAGACATGGAAATGGAAATCATTGATTGACCAGGCAGACAGCTAGCACTGCGCGCTCCTGACTATCCGCAACCATGCGACCAGTGCTGATTTAACTTAATGCTGCTTACTTCACAGAGGCGCCAAAGGAAAAGCAGCCGCGTGCCGGGCTAATACCCCCCAAACCTACCGTAAGGGATAACACCCGTTCAAGGTTACCCCCATAAGCTGCAGCAAGGGGATTTACGGGGTTTATGTTTTGTGTGAGTGGATTACTTTAATCTGTCTGTGAAACCGTTTGGTTAGATGAGTGTCCCAGGTCCTGTCACCGCGAGTCATCTAGTTATCTGTCGAATCAAAATGTCCTGTGAACCAAGTACTTGTTTTCCGAATGTGGGTTGTATAATCTGTCAGAGGCTCAACTGTTCGCACTGCAGCTTTTGTGGCTCCACTAGTTTTCATCGCTAGGTCAGCCATCCGACACCAATTCGTACACCTAGGTGTAACCCAATCCTGATTGTTTCGCTTCTTACCACTTTTGTTTCCAACACACGGCCCCGCCAGGGGAACCCTGACCCCGGGTGCCGGGTGTTCGGGGTTCTCCCTGGCATAGCCAATCCCGTTCACACGTTTTGCACTCCCTACCAGCATAGTACTCATTGCCTTCGGCCGGTCGCTTGGCACCTGACATCCGGGTACCGGCTGTTCAGGGTCAACCCGGCGTCAGCATGATGCAACAGCTTATGACATCAAATAGATTCATTTCGTTGACGTCGCCTGACCCTGATGATTCAGATACAGAGATCGAACCAACAGAGCCAATCGTTTCGGATAACGCAGTTGAGGATGTGTCCATGGACAGCGACACAGAATACTTTGACGCTATCGAAACAGTTGACGTCGATACAGATGATGACGTTCCTTATTTTCAGCAGGGGGCCGAACCTCCTCCAAGGGAACAGTGGGAAATTGCTGAACCTATCGATTTCCTCGATGTACAGGCAGTCACACAATTAAGCCATCAGCTTGACCAACTCTTCCTCTCTCAGAAAGAGATTGAGACTCCCCTCGGCATGGACGACCTCAAACAATGGTGGAAATGGGATGATGTTGGCTCTTGTCGCATGCCCAGGGCACCCACGACATACCCTGCACTCATGATAGATGAAGGGAATGGCATCCAACGTCCAGCAGCCAGTCAGGTACATCACAAAACGCTCTTCCAGTGGATCATAGACAATCTCTCATGGTTACCAGAGTATGCCACTGTCTATGTGTATGTGGACAATCGCAAGCTGCCAGGCACTGATCCTCCAGCCTATTGGCCACTCTTTGCACCCTGGATCAAAGGCCGATGTACAGTAACTGGCCCCTACTGTGAGAAAACGACTGCTATTCATCTTCCCATTCATGCTGATACAGGTTTACACCAGGTCCATTATACCTGGGCTGGTGCCGCAGCTTTGGAGGCGCTGTGCCTAATGTTTCCCACAGTAAACTTTGCCCTCATTGACTCTGACTGCGTGCCGACCTCGTTGTTTGAGATAGCTGAACTAGTTAATCTTATGACGGATAAGACAAGTAGAGCCGCAGCAATGCAACACAACATAATGGCCAGTTCTAACCAGTGCCCCCCAGCAGTACTCCTCGCCACGGAGGCCAAGGCAGAACTCAATGCCGGCCTGATCATTGTGACAGGGCATATCCCCATTGAGACAGCTGATGTGGACATGGACCAGGCAACCCCTGAAGCAGGCATGCCATCCGTCACTGCACCAAGCTCCTCGCCGAGTAATGCACCTGCCCCCAAGGCGCGACGAATAGCCCACCCTGCCAACCGCCGAACAGCGGAGGATTGGGTCACCGCACTTCGAGAAAGCCGAGCCAGCTTCCTAGCGACAACCGCCGTGCCTGAAGACCCTGTAGAAGCGATGAGAGGTGGGCTACTGCTCACCCCCCTACTAGGCTGTAAGGCTAGAACTCCGCTTGACTGGACACATGCATGGGCAATGCTAGGTGAATGGGCTGGAGCCATTGCTTTCCCCATACCGGAGCAAGGAGAATGGCCTCGCCATGGTGATGGACGATATCTTAGACCGGACTTTGTCGAGCGGACACCGCCATTCCTTACCTGGGCACGCCCCATCTTCGAGCAAGGTGCACTCTCCCCTATGTCAGTCTTCCCAGCCGACTTCCCTATCCTCTGCCTTCCAGGAGACAAATTGTTCCAAAGTAAGGAGTTGACTATAGGGTATAGCCTGCCACCAATTCTACACGCCTTCCATGGGAGTAAAGTAGGCCTAGGGCACCAACTCCAACAGTGGCTAAGCAAAGGTCTGCAACCGCTAGCTGTGTCGCTCATAGGAGTTGAAGATGCACCCCCTTTATGGACACACCCCACAGGTTGCGACTTTATTAGAGGGGGTAAGCTAGTCGTCAAGCCGCAAGTTCCACAAAACAGAAGCCTTACCCCGACACAGGTGCTGCTACTCCAGAGCCTCTGGACGCCAGTCGAAGCCCCCAACAGCAGCAATGGCCATACACCCTGGCCCAAAGATTGCGAGCCTGCCGTCGTTTTCTGTGGTCAGCATGCGAGCCTTAAGCTTCCCACCGCCCCCATCCTCCCCCTGCTCGAAGCGCTCCAACGACGACTGAACGTTGACTCCAACAACGCAGAGCTTGCCATCAATGAGGTGCTTGCCAGCCATAATGACCCCAAATACACAGACTGGAAAATCACAGTCATGGATAACACCTCCTGGCAACTCAATGACGCTGACCCAGGGTCCCTGGAAGTTCAGTGCACTGGGTTGGGTGGAGGAGAGCTTGATGAAGACTGGGATGTGTTAATGGCTTGTAGAAAGGAAGCACATGTTTATGGGCCATCCCTGAGCAAACAGGACGATTGGAATGCAAGAGTTGGCACAGTAGCAGGCACTGCCCACACGCAAGAATATTTGCTACTGCACATCGCCATGTTTCCCATCGGAGCACACTTCTGGTGCCGTGTTTTAGGAATGCCCAGAGCGAACCAATTACAAGCACAGATCATCAGTCGAGCCATGAAGCTGTTGCGCTTCTGCCCTATCATTCCAGCGCATAGGAAACCACCATGGCCGGGGTACACACATGGTCTGAGACTTTTTACCAAGCTACTGGTAGCACATCCTCTGGTCGGAGTCTGCCTGCCCCCTGACATCCGTCCAGCGGACTACCTCAGGTTGACAGGATATATGATAGGCTCTTTCAACATCCGAGGGCACAGCGCTGGCTCGTATGCAGGAATGGTATGGGAAACAATCCTCTCAGAGTTCCCAGATGTTGATGGTACAACAGTGCTAGCAGCCATTGCGCTGCCACCATCGTTGCTAACAACATACAACTCATCACAGCTGAGAGAGATTCATCTCATCCACCATGCGGATGACAAGCTGTGTGTCTGGAACCCGTCAAACCATGACATCAAATTGCTTAAGCAACGAGGCTTTAAAATCACGCATGTCACAGGATGGAGAGCGTACCTTGGCACTGCGCAGCATAACTACTCGCATTGGACTAGGGTTGCCCTCCCAGAAGGACGACCGGATCTGGAACAGCTGGAAGGCATCCCAGGGGTACTCCCCTTCGAAGTGTACTCACAAGCTCCTCTTCGCCTGATCTCATGGTGTAGTTTTGAGCTCCCAAGAACTGCCAGAAAACTCCTGCGTGAGCTAGCGGAAATGTGCGAGCTACCTGAAACCACAACACAAGCACTGGTTGCTCAAATTGCTGTCCATAACGCAGAGATCAAAACTGAGCAAGAAGCTACCCAATACCTAGCCGGGTTGGCAACGGTTACCATCTCCTCAAGGGCCAATTTGCATAATTATACCACCATGGTCCAACAGTTCCTTGGTACCCTACCCCTGCCCATGGCTGTCTACATGTTAGACTACTACCTGCCCATGCTCAGTCCTAATGAAGGCTATAATGAAACAGGGTTAACAATGCAAAGTGCAGGACCGGTTCGACAGCCATCGCAACCCATTGCCCTCGAGTTCCTCTTCAAAGGCAGCGAGTTTGGCCACTGGAGAGTCAAAGGCGGACAGGATGCGTTCGCATTCCGACATCCAAGCCTTGGTAAAACTGATGTGTTTAGCCTACTTGCCAGCGATGCGCACCATCACAAAGTCAGCCCCATTGGCACGGGTAGGCTCATCGCCATGGTTGGCACAGCAGAAGCACCAGCTGATGACGGAGATGACCTCCAAGTCCTATTTGGTTTGGTCCTCGCCATCACACCGCGTGCAGCCAAAAAGAAGGATGAGCTGGCAGCCTCACGTATATACAGACAATGTAACCCTAAATTCATTGAGGTCGCCTTCCTTACCGTACCAGCCATTAAGTTCTTTGCAAAGGAACAGCTTGAAACCCTCCAAGACTTGTACACTGATTCTGGCCAATGCCTGGACCCTATTGATGCAACAGTCCAGGGGCAAAACAGTCCGGTTCCAAAGGTCTTTTTTCTCCACACAATGTGGATGTTTGGATGTACCAAGCCCACCCGCGAGCTTACAGCTGTCGCGCAAACCTCCCCGTGCAGGTATCACCTGGGACTAGGCATCTATAATGTCCAAACAGCAGTGGAGGGAATGGAGGGCAACAAAAGATCACATTTCTTGCATTTGTGCGGTCAGTTGCTGCACCTAGTGCTAACTCCATGTCACGTTGAAGGCGAGCATCACCCCTGGACCCGCTCCACAGCGCTATCTTTTGCTGCTGAAATTGACGGACATGTTTTAGGCACACTCTGTGCAGTGACAATGGCTTTGCTCACCAACCGGCTCGATCTGTGCATCCAAGGGCTCTTCGGAGCAGGCAAGTCGAAATCGATGGCAATCCTTATCCTGGCCCTGATTGAGATCGATACCACCGACAGCCTTAAGATATTGTTCATTTGTAAAGAGAACTCCGGTACTAGATCTTTTGCTGACCTCCTCCTATGGCTCGACCCCCCGTCGGGGGTGTTTGGGCGCATAGGTAGGCTGGTGGGAGACCAAGAGCGCAACAAAAGCAGTTACTCCCACACAAAATTTGATATCCACCCCAAAGAAAGAAGGCAAATGTTGCACAAGTGTCAGCTAATCTTAGCCACCGGGGGAACGGTAGCCCAGGATCTTACCATGCAATGGTCCACAATGGGTGGTTTTATGCAAGAGCTTTCCCTCCTGGTCATTGATGAAGGCCAGCAGTATGGCACTGACCGAGAAATTGCAGTTATCAGCCTGCTGAGGCAGCAACCTCTGGTATTGTGGACAGGAGACTCAGAGCAGACACCCGGCGGCATTGATCGGGCAGCTCGCAACGCAAAGCGCTCCCGACAACTACTGCTCGCCAAAAAGCATGGCCTGCGAAGCAACCGCAATTATTACACGCCAGCCACCCTTGCCGATGCTATGACTCGACTGCTAGATGGTTCGGCCAATGAAGGTCTGACGACTCTTAGTCAAATTCTCAAACGAGGGCAGTCCACTTTAGGCCGGCTATGGACAAGTCAGCTATCGCCACAGGATGAGGAAGATCTCAAAGTAGCCAGCGCTGTTCTTCCAGGCCTCCAAGCCGCATTTAAAGCAACGCAGCCCACTATGCGACGGCACTCCCGTTTCGTAGAACCGGAACTGCTGGAGGGTGCTGTTCTCAATCTTCCACGGTCTCTTGTGCGCCTTGCCTGGATCTTGCAACATGCCGCTACCCTCCTGCCCATGGCTGGGGACATACAAGCAACCTTAAACTCCCAAACCGCTGGTGTGAGTGACATCCATGCTTGGGGGTTAATGCTTCCCTCCAGTTCCAGAGTTAGTCCTGTTACATACCATGCAGTGGTTGCAGTAAGATACCCCGCTCTCTGCAGACAGATAAATGGCCTATGGGAACTAGGCAGTTTTGCCTCGGGAGGACTACCAGACAAACCACCAGGGTTTCAGCTAGTGCTTTGGGATACCAATGCTAGGATTAACGGTTTGGTAGCGACTGACCTAGAGACTCTTGTGTCAGAGGTCCTCACCTCCTTCCCTTGTAATGCTGGATTTGCGGATGGACTCTTTACAATGACCACAGCAACTGATCATAAGAACAACTTGAATCGCTCCGTGCTCAAAAGAGACTATGTGCGTACCTTGCGTGTCGAGACAATCGCCAATTCAGCCGGAGGAACAGCACAGGTATCAATCGTGGCTCAGCCCAGCATTGGTTTTCTCAACACTAAATATTACTCCAATGGCTCTCCTACAGAAGATACAGAAGATTGCCTGGGCAGAATCACTGTAGGACTCACCCGGTCCAAATCATTAACCTTGCTAGTCTCACCTCTGGACATGATGGGGCTCATGGGCATGGCACAGGTGATTGCCACCATCGCCTACGGCATCGGGGGCCTACGGAGGGGAGAAACGACATGGAAGTGGCCAGAATTTGACCCTGACCCAGTACAGGAGAATCTTGCGCAATTAAGCCGTTGGTCACTGAATTCACCACCAAACTGGGAATACCCGCCCCTCGCTATCGCCAACCAATACTACGATCAGCATGCTGATGAGGTAAAGCGAGCAAGGTACCGTTTGATATTGGTCCGAGGGTCAGACCTTCGCTGGTTGGACAGAGCGCGCTTCCAAGAAATTCAAGCAGGCTTGCGAACCCAACACAAGTGGCTCCCCAAGCAACATCTCCCTTTCTCCGAAGTCGTCCTATATGCCTATGCTGCTGATCGCACACCCTTTCCCACATACGTGTGCCTACCTTCAGGACTGTATAAAGCACGCACCGGGAATGTAGTAGCGCAGACAGGCCCAGACCAGGAGATCCTGTCCCTGCCTGGCATATATTTCTTTGATGGATGGCGATTACACCCAAACTTGCCAATCCCAGACCACCTGCCACGCGCAGCAGAGGCACCAGTTCAAGGTACCGCTCCTGATGCACCTACACCTGATGCGGAGCCCAAACGGTCGCCAGAAGAAGAAGCGAGGGACATTCTTGCAGTAGCCGCCAAGAACCAGCCAGAGGATGGCCCGAGCACAAGAAAAGCAGCTGTCCGCGCATGTAAATACCTGAGAGCCATGGTCAACCAATACGAAACCACCATCCAAGCTGTGCATAGTGCCGCCCGCACCCACACGCAAAGAAGTAAAGGCATGGTTGGACCTCCTGTTGATTATCGCCCACAAGGAGAAGCCCTCCCAGTAATATCAGCAGACCTCACCTCTGAGTTATTGCATTGCCTATCGACGCTCCCAGACCCATGGCCCTTAGCCAAAATTACCATCGATATGGAGAAACCGAGCCAATGGGTCTCAAAATTGTGCAGACTTTATTTTGCGGACGAGTACGCCAAGCGCACAGTAGGACTTCCCTCACGTAAACATGTTCCGGACATTGCAGGCGCCCTCCGAGCAGTTCAAGCCATCCTCCCCAAACTTGAAGTCAAGATGATTGAATTCTTAGCTGAATGGATGGTAACTCTGTTAATGCCAGCCAGACACGTAATGGAAGTGAGGGCACCTCATCTTTCCTTCATGATGCTCAAGGAATACTGGTTCAGGGAACTTTACTTAGGCCTGAAAGTCACAGCGTCCTTTGACCGCTCTGAGTCATATACCAGAGTGATCGATGGCCAGGTAAGATGCATCACGCCTGAAGTGAAGCCGCAGAATTTGCAGGTCATTTGGAATGTGCAGTTCATCACAGTCTTTGTGCCAGCATGGATGATCCCGCCTGTCTATCATAGCCTACGCAGAGAAAGCATCAAAACTGTGAGTTCTGGCAGCCCCATAGGAGTCCAGTCAGTCCGCCCTACTTGGTTTGAGGACACAACACCTAAGGACCCTACCTCTCAGCAATCTCAAGACCCTCACAAGGAGCAAGCCCAACCACTTCATGGTCTCAAGTTAGTCATCAAAGAAGAAGTGTTACCAGCGACTGACCAACCGCAATTCCAGTCGCTTCAGCTGTTGGCTAGCAGGGCCTGTTGGCACCTGATACATGGAAGTGCAAACGCGCACAAGTCAGCCTGAAAGCAACTATTGATGTCCCCATGTTGGGTACAATCATAGAGCAAAATGGCGATGGGCTCCTGGAAGACTCCCACATGCCAGTAGGATGGCCACTCCACATCGATGGCGCTGTCAGACAATGTTGCATTCACAGAACTGCTAGTTTGCAAGAATTAGACGATATGCTCAAGGAATACGACATGAAACGAGACTCTGTTGAAATCAACCATGACGCGCCTCAATGGTCCCATCATGCAGTGTGGAACCGCAAGTATATGGAACCAAAACCTGGATATACGCTGGAACAGCTATGGGCTGACTCCGAACCTGCAGTAAATAAAAAAACGACCACTTCCTATGAAGTACAGGCAGATGACCTTCAGCGTGCCGTATCGGCCATTCGGCATTTTCCGCCCCCCATTCCTCCGGACAGCCCCTTCATACAAGCGTTAGGAACACCAGCTGCCCTGAAAGCCCCACCACAAACTGATACCCTAGCGCAAAGGGCACTGGAAGAATGGGAGCGCACTCTGTGCGAAAACAAGGCAGTAGCAATCCTTGCCGAGATACAAGCTGGACGACCGACCATCATCCACAAAGATGGCGGGGAAATGCTTATTGCCATTGTTCTGGACAAGCCACTGGAGGAAGCAAAGCGTTTAGTTGACGACCCTGCGGCATTCACCCGCGAAATGACACGCATCCTGCGCGATAAGCATACTCACCCGCTCATAGCCCAAATGATGAAACCTGCGGAGAGTAGTGAGCCACCCTCTGCCACTGCGAGCGCGAGTGGTGCCAGTAGCAGTCGAGACCTTCGCACTACACCACACGAACAGTTCCAATAAAACGCACCAAATGACATAAAGTACCCAAGTTCCACGAAGAGCAATCAGCATCCAACTTCAACTAACTTGAACGGCGTTGTCACCATGGGGTACTCATGGTTGATAACTGCCTGCCACTCCTCTTCCCCAGTCGACATGCTGGAGCCAGCATAGGATTGCCAGCACAAGATATATTGGTGACAGTAAAGTTGAGCGGCGTTGTCACCATGGGGTACTCATGGTTGATTACTGCTCGCTGCGGCTACCATGTTCTCAGCATCCAGAATCGAGCATGGGACGGGAGGCGGGGAGGGCGGTTATACTAATTATCCTGTTATGGGTTGTTTGTCATTTTGTGTCTTTAAACGTTGCATGGTAGTGTAGTGAGATGTCAAAGCACATCAAGCCATGGCGCCCGTTGCTGTCTTGCTCAGGCAATCCAGTACCTGCATTGCTTGAATGTCACCCGACCATATGAGCTCCGTGCAATCAAACGAAGTAGTATGCCTGCCTCAGGAACCCCAGATTCACAATGAGGCACAGGATCTCCTCTTACTGCAGGACTATGTGCACAGACTGACGAACACTCTCAGAACTTTGGAAGACACCCACGCCGTATTGCAGCAAACGGAACTCCTTGCAGGTGTTATCAACGAGCAAGACTGCAGAGACATTCGCACAGCCTGCTGTTGCTTAAGAAGTCTGCGCATTCGACTAGAAGCCCGTGCCAACGTTACAGAACGAGAAGTGATTAGTCGACAGCTACAGCTCATGCATGCGAGCGTACAACAGCACCGGACTGAAGACCTTAACACAGCTGACACAAGTTGCCTGTCCAGAACCTCTTTTGAGCACTTTGAGGATAGACCTGGTCCCTGGGCAGAGAAAAACGCTCGTATTCCTACACCAATGTAACCAAGCAAGCTACCATGATCATTGACCGCATCTAATGCAGTTGATCTCAACACCTGCCAAGTTGACCGCTCCAGCTGCGCAACGCTTGCAAGCCTGCATCCATGCGGTCGAGCTCGCCCTTCGCGAACTCGATCGCATTGGATTCAGTTTTGAAAGTGGTATACTCCGCCAAAGTGCACTGCAACTCCCATATATGGGTATTTTCTCCCATGTCACGAAGATGCAATGCAAGAGCACTAGCATGGTAGTGCCACTAACAATTTCGGTGCAATATGATGATTGGAAAAGCAGTACTGAGCGGACTCTGAGGGTACCTGAGTGCTGTTACCGCGCCGTCTTTTTCACCTTAGACCACGTTTCACTTTCCTGTTTCACTGCGGTAGCTTCTCACCACTTTGTTGTGACCCGGCGTTGACGGTGTTTGCTTCAAAGTGTTTTGGTGCTATATTATGCCATGATGGCTGCTCTTTGAGATCTCGGGGATCCTGGCTGGGGGGATCCCTGGTTTCCGCATTGAGCTGTGTTGCTTCAGCACCCTGTGATGTGGCCCTGGGTGATTTTTTGGTTGGTTTTTTGGTTGTTTTCTTGTTTAAGGGCCTGCGTTGACATTGCGCAGAAGTTGTCATTTGCATGCGTCGAGATGTATGATGGCCTGCGCGAAGGATGGCACACAAGTTGCTATCGGAATTCATCTCAAGAGCACATTGCTGTCCTTTTGCCCTGTTTTTTGTTTTGTTCTGTTCTGTTTTGTTTGTTTGGTTGTTTTTTGTGTGTTTTGCTTTTTGTGGTTTTTGTTTCGTTTGCTTTTTTGTTGGTTTGTGTTTGCTCTCGGCAATCGGATAGCTTTATGGACTATGTAAAGGTCCACACCAGCTCTCTTTTGTGGCTTTTCTTGCATGTCAATTCAATTTCCGGCAAGTAAAAGCTTGTGTAACGACCTGGCGAAAGCCTCGGAGGCGTTGGACGGAAAAAAAGCCATAGACGAGTGTAGAAGTGAGCAATCTTCTTTGGCGCGAATGAAACCCACAACTCTGACAGATAGGGCCACCACAATCATGAATCAAACTGTCTGGAAATACCAACATATCATTGAGAAACAGTCTCGACAAACAAACTTTGCTACGTTTCGTTGGCGCAGAATACTTGAAGGACTGTACTTACCAGAACGATTACGAAATGAGCTGCAATCACCCCCGGAGCTCGACCGGGAAGCAACACTCCTGCACCAAATTGACTAGTTGTGTGCTCTAAGATGAACCTTTTCCCAGTAAGAGGCTGGCACCAGGTCAAGGCTGTATTCCGGCCTGTTTGAGATCCTAGAGAAAAATGAACGGGCAGCGCACACACAGTCGCATCTCTCAGTTGAACCATGATGTCCTTAAGTATGCAAGCTTTGTGTGCTCTGCTACATTGCTACCGCTTCCTGCGTCTCATTGGCTCAAATGCAAAGCAGCAGACAGACCAGCTGCCTCAGCTTAGTTCCAGAAAGGGAAATATAGAGCACCTCCTACCTCGGTGAGGGATTCATATCACTAACCTTTCCGATTATTAGGCAAGGGTTTTGCTACAGACTTGTTTTTTCACACCACAGTTTATATCCTGATTTTTCGTGCATTAGGATCTTATTTCGCGATAGTGCCCCTTGCTGCGTTACATCCCTTTACCTGACTCATCGTTCTCCTTCCCATTTGGCATCTGGTTTCTCTGGCCAAAGACGTGCCAGGGCTACCAGTGCCTCTTCCACCACCCTTCTCCCCCCCTCTGTTTGGTTTGTGTGTGTTCTCTTCCTCTTTTGCTCTTTGGCTCGGTGTGCTTTGCTCCCTCCCTTTCTCTCTCTCCTTTTTCTTGTTCACTCTTGTGCCTGGATTTTCTGACTAAAGACTGTCAGGGCTTCCAGCTTTTTTGTCCCTTTCCTTCCCCCCTGATTGCACCTTTCTCCCTCACTGCTGCGTGCGCCGCCTGATTCGGCTGCCGTGTATCAATTTGTGGGTTCGGGCGTTCTTGGTTTCTCTTGTTTCGTGTCAAGGTGCTTGAACTGCCTGGCCAAAGACGTGCCAGGTTTTTCAACACTCGCCCCTTCCCCCCTTCTTTGTTGGTTTGTGTTGGTTGGGTCGGTGTCCTTTGTCTTGTTTTGTGTGTTGGTCTCTTTTTGGTTGCTTTCTGTTTTGGTGGTCTTGCTTTGGGTCTTCCTTCTCTTCGTTGATTTTGCCATTCAATACTGACTGAAGTGCTTGAGTCTTCTGGCCAAAGACGTGTCAGGATTCTCAACACCTCCCCCCCCACCCCACATTACCTTTACACCCTGAACAGCTACGCAGGAACTGCACAGTGTGATGTCTCTGCTTTCCAGAGAACAAGTTGTGAAATCCTGGTATGCAAAGAACCCTAACGTCAGCTTCTTTGATTTGCTCTTTGCACTTGAACAGCATAAGAGCATTTCGACTGAGTATGGGCTGAATGTATCCATTGAGCAGCACTGGAGGCTTGGAGACCCCCATAAGAAGACCGCTGCACCAGATCGACATGACTATGAAATTGCAATGGTAGGTGGGAGAGAAACCTTACCTGGACCTGACTGGCATAAGTTGTACCGATGGTTGGTTAGTCAAAGCCCTGCTTTCTTGCCTTACCACACGGTATATTTGGTGACGGACAATCGTGATTTGCAATCGGATAAGGTCAAGTCTGAGCCTGGACTCAGTCATTGGCCAATGGTCGCTGCTTGGTGGAAAGAACGGTTACGCTATGTCGGCCCATATGGAGAACTCACCACAGTTGTCTTTGTCCACATTTCAGCTGACACTGGTCTCCATAAGGTACACCCGACATGGGCAGGGACGTACATCCTTGATGCGTGTGTGTTCCTCTTCCCGGCCATCAACTTTGCACTGATTGACAGCGATTGTGTGCCAGTGACTCTCTTTGAGATACGGGAACTTTGGCTGGCGAGCACTGACCCAACCCATTCAGCTGCATCAAGCACAGTTGCAAAGAGCAAACTGTCAAGCCCCATTGCGTCATCGCACAAACGTGCGCGATCTGTGGACACGGGAAGGGACATGCAACAGCCTGGTCCACCTTCGAAGCTGTCTAGATCGCATAGTGCGGACCATCTTGCTGTCCGAAAAGCAGATCCACTACGAGCCCCTCCGTTCACCTACGGTGCCAATTTGGCAGACGAAGTTGACTATGGTGATTCGCCAGACCCGAGTCCCCGCATGTCTCGTCGAGTGACGTCCAGCAGCGATGACTCTTCCCCGGCTGGGTCAACTAAACCCATTCGGAAGGACAAAGTAGCCGTGGATGAAACTGCCACTGCGCCTAGGCCCAAAGGAGTCATCCTTGTGAGTGAGGCTTTCACTGAAATCAATGCTGGTCTGGTCATTGTATTAGCTTCGGGTCATGAGAGTCCTGTACCTGTTACTGTCTTGGATGACCCAGACACAGATCCTGATGAAATTGCCCGCGTTATTACCATTGCTTACCACAGACATGTCGAAGCCTACCTAGCTACTACATATCCACCTGCAGACGTCGAGCAAGCAGTCGCTAGTGGATTACTTGGCTCTCCTCTGCTTGGCACGTCCACACGTGTTACTGCAGATTGGTGCCATGCGTGGAGCTTGCTAGGCCAGTGGTCTGGACTAGTTACTTTTCCTGTCCCAGCCTCTGGAGTCTGGCCGCGCCATGGTCATTTACGGAAGATCCTTGATGGCTACCAAGGCAGGCAACCAAACTTCCATAAATGGGCTAGGCCCGCCTACGAGCAAGGGGCCCTTCCGACCCTTAGCCTGCTGCCCGGTGAGGTCAGTGTACGAGTACTACCAGGAGACAAGATGTACCAAGCCATGGCAATCGAGCCACATTACATGCGGCCTGTTATCCTGCATGGATTTGGCACCAGTGCCAAGAAAAGAATGCCGAACAGTCTCGCTGACCTCGCCCAATTTGGCTGGTTGCCGCTGGCTGCTGCTTTATTTGGCACGCATGAATGGAAGCCCCAATGGCTACATCACAATTTCCTTCCAGTGGTTGGACTGCGGCTGCATGCCAAAGTGCCACCTCCTCCTCTCTCCCAAGCTCAACTGATCTTGCTGTGTGGATTGTGGCAACGAAAGGAACAATCGGAACCCTCATGTACATCGCTGCAGCAAGCAGCTCTCCTGAAGTTTGGTCTTCCGTTACCTTTCCGAGAAATGGCTAAATGGGAAATCACTGTCAATAAGCAGACTATAGATGTTGGAGAATTGTCCAAACAAAACTACATAGGAAGACAACCTGAAGCTGCGATGCCTGCCGCACTCAAGGACTCGGTTGACTGGGCATCCTGGGTCTTTTCCCTCGTAGAAGTCTGGCAAGATGACGCCCCAATGCAAGACCGACCCCTTGAAGTGCATTGCAGTGGATTAGGGGGTGGCCTGCTTAGTGGCGAACACGAATATGATATTTTCCTGCAAAATCTTGCGCAAACAAAGGTGTATGGCCCATCGCTTGCGATGACAGATAATTGGGAAGAACATATCACCCAATTGGGCCTTACCAAAACAGTGCACGAATATGCGGTATACCAGCTCCTTTCCACTGCTGATGGATGGACAGCTTGGCGTGATTTCCTCCCTGAACAGTTCTCTGATCCACAGCTGCTGCTCACGAGAGCGATCCGCCTCATTGAGGCCGCGACCATCCGGCCAGCCCACGCCAGGCCACCACATCCGACCTGGTCAACAGCAATTATGCAGATCTTCCGTTGTTACCATCCACAAGGGAAACAGCTTTTTCTGAAGTCATGTTTTCCACACTTGGTCACTACAGCGGACAACAGAGGGAGCAGGGACATTAACGTGTATGGTTTCTCGGCAGGGTCCTATACGGGCTTAGCAGTCCACGAGATCCTGAGTGAATTTGCTGCGTTCCCTGGCCTCACTAAAGTTGCTGCGATTGCGACGCCGCCAGAGATGCTGCGACTTGCCACAGGCGAACGCCGAGTCACACTGGTGCACTGCCTGGAGGACCGGCTATGTGTGTGGAGACCTGCTTCTCTGACAGAATTTAACTATCAGGTTGTTCTTATAGAGGGGCACCCCACCTGGAGTGGGCGTGCCAAACATTCCTATGGCCACTTGCTCTTCATTGACCTTGACGAAGGAGTCCACGAAATCCAGAGGCTACAAATCACCACCCCGCAAGTTATTCCACATGGGGTACGGTGCGAGGGATTGCTGCGTGTACTCTCATGGGTTAGCTTTGACCTTCCTGAGCACCTCAAGACGACTCTAAGTGATTTGTTAGTAGCAGCTGGAGAAGGGAACACGGAGCTACAGAATATACCCATCGGTGGACGGGACATTCGGGATGGTCAGCCTGAAACGGAAGCTGACCTACAAGCAGTTCTGATTGCGATGATCCCCACACCGGGAGGATCCCACGATGAGGGTGGGTTGCTGGTTCGCAACCTACTGGCGGAATTCCTGCGTGGTTTCTCATTACGAACCCTCATCTTCCTACTGGACATGGTACTTCCGCAACTAGACGCTTATCATGTGGGACGGCAGCTCCAGCATCTCCAGCCCTGGGTCAGTGTGGAACTTGCTCAGCAGAAGCAGCGAGGACAAACAGGAACACGTTTGCAGCTCACCTACCAATACGAGGCTTATGCTGGGTTTCATGTCGTTCACCTACATACTGATGGTGCCCCGCTCCTGCTCTTCAGTGCACCGTCGGATGTTCCAATGACCTCGCCGCGAGAACTTTGCGAGGCTGGGAATCTAGGCAACTTGGAAGCCAATGTGATGGCGGGCAGAGCATTACTGGGTGTTCTCCAGTTACCAGACACTCAGCATCGGTGTGTCATATTACTTGTACATGAAAAGGTGATGTCTAGCGGAACCAGTAAGAACCCTGCTCAGCGAGCGATCAAGCGCATTGCCCCGAAGTTGCTGGAGGTCGTTATCGTCTCGCTACCCATTGCTCGGACCTTTTGTGGGCGGCTTTTGGACCAATATCTCAAAACAATGAGTTACTTTGATCCTGCAAAGGACTGGCCGAAACCCATCGAAGACTACGTGTCCATGACCGTTGTATGGGAGGAGCTAGCTTTTCTGGGAGACACACGCAGCCGCCATGAACTCTTAGTGTTTGCGCAGGCTAACCAGTCGCGCTTACCATTGGCAATGGGCATCGTGCAGCCGCATATACCTGTTCGCCGCATGGCCAGCGAGCGCAAAACGCAGCTGACGGATGCATTAGTCAGAATTTTGACACGGTTTTTGACACCAGCCACAATATCAATGGATGGGGCCCATGACAGTTACTACTGTGAGTATCTCCTTCCTTTAGCAGCCCACGGTGATGGACATGTCTTGACAGTTTCCATTGCATTGTTACTGGCCATTCTGACAGGAAGATCTGACTTATGTATTGCCGGGGTTTTTGGTGCTGGCAAAACGCGGTCCCTTGCGGTCTTGCTCATTGCCCTGAGCTGCGAACTCAAGGAATTTGTTGCCATCATCTATACGAAAGAAAATGTAGCTGCCAAAGCACTTGCGGATCAATTGAGTGATCTCGCGCCCCCCACAATCAAGAGCTTTGGTAGGCTAATTGGACGCATGGAGGAAGGCAAAGGTGAAGCATATGCCTCCAAGATTGACGTCCGATGCAGTGATCGCAATAGAATCATCGCTCACAAGAATGTCCTCATTGCAACAGGTGGCTCGGCCACGGCGGAAATGGCGATGCGCTACTCCAGCTTTGGTCATTGGATCTCTCGCACCTGGCTTGCCTTCATGGATGAAAGTCAACAGTATGGCAACTACCATGAAATTGCAGCTCTCGCTGCTATTCAACAACCAACCCTTACTGTTTTCATTGGTGATCATAGGCAAACTCCAGGCGGATTGTCAAAAGGCCGAGCAGCGGCTGTCAATCGTCGCAAACTGTTGCAACGGCCGTTAGGGCTCCGAGCACTTGATAAGTCAGGAGACTATCTTCCGCCGGCACGAATGACAGCACTTATAGCGCAGCTTTGGCCTGATGCGAGCCAAGATCCGGAGTCTGATCTCTTCAGTTTGCTGCGACTTGCAAATAAGTCGCATAGTGGCCCATGGACATCCACTCCGCAAGACTACGAGCTGCCTGCTGCCCTGGGGCGTGTGCTTCACTGCCGAATATCGTGCCAGCTGGACGCACACAGCAGCCTGGTTGCGGCAGCTCTAGCAGTCCTGCTAATTGCCACAGCACCAGAGGAATTTGGAGTACCTGAGTGCACCACAACCCTTGAGGCTGCAGGGTTATGTGGTCCTCACCGGTGGGGTATCATTCTCCCTAACAGCTCACGGGTCTCAATGCTGACTTACCAAGCTATTGTTGCAGTTCGATATCCTGAGTTAGTCCTCCACGAGCCCAATCACATCTACATTGGACACTTCGTGCCACATGAGTCCACTGTGGCACAAGGAGGCTTCCGGACAGTACTGTGGAAGGCACCTAAAGATCTAAGAGCTGCAGTCGAGGACGTCGTTGCTTTCTGCACTTATCTGAAGAATTATTATCGCAACTTGCAACAGGGAGCGACCTCGCAGCTGCTTGTCCTATGCAATCGTACGGCGGTGCACAACTTGCTGCTCCAACATGGCTTCCAGTCCGCGTGGTATGGTGGGCTGAGAGTCTCCACCACTTCCTCTGCCGCGGGGGCAACAGCACGCATTGCGGTCATTGTTCAAACAGGCGTTGGGTTTCTAAGTGGAGGACGTCGGGATGCAACAGCAGATGAGCGCGAAGACTGCTATGGGAGAGCAACTGTAGCGCTCACAAGAGCCATTGAACATACCTATATTGTTTCGCCTCTTGATATGGCAGGCATGATTGGCATGGCTCAGACACTAGGAGTGTACCATTATGGCTACTTCACGCTGAAAGGCCGAGACATTCAGTACCATGGCCCTTCAAAATACCCCAGTGACAAAAGTGCCATACTGGACTGGGGATTAGTGGACCCATTTATTTCCCAAGATAAACCTCCCCTTGCTATTGCCATGATAGTGACCACCAATGGCACGCGAGTGTGGCGACGATATCGGTTGGTTGTGGCATGCAGAGACAAGCTACGGCTACCCCCTGATGTCCTTGCAGCGTTAGAGTCCCGCACGCGTGATCATGTGCTGACGACCAGCGGGTTTTTCCCCTGCTCGATTGATCGGGAATACTTGTATGGTTATGCTGCTGATGGGTACAGATCTCCTCTCTGGCTCTGTGCAGCCTATAATGGGTCCCCAGCACTTGTTCATCGACATCGAGGCCACAAGGTCTTTTTTCACGTGGGTATACAGGATCGGCAACTTGTCGTAATACCGGGTATCCACTACTTCGATGCCCATCGGTTGCAACCGGACCTCTTGGACACATTGGATCGCCGGATTGATCCAGGGTCCATGAATTTTGCAAGCCCCGAGGGTGCAGGAGACACAGTGAATGACCCCTCCTCGGATGAGGAAGCGGCCTCTACCGATGACGAGAGTGACCCAGAGGACCCTACAGTTGCATGGTGCCCACCTATACCTGATGCAGCTGAAGATCCCTCTGAAGATGAGATCGCGAGTGCAGCTGACAAGCTAGCAATCCTGATTACTAATGTCCAACCTAACGGAAACCCGTTTTGCATGCCCGAAAACCTTGGAGTTCTCCCACAGTTATGGCTACAGGCGAGATTGACGTTGTCATTGACTGCCATCCAAGAAAAGTTTTCGCGCATCTTGCTGAGTGTGGCCTGTGAACTGTGGTTGCGTGGGCAAAGCGCCACAATGATAGAGGATGTCCTCCTGCAGACGGCAAGGGCTCTCACAATTCGTTTGGCAGAAAAGCTCGCCCAAGCGATGAGCTCGTTGATGAGATTGGCTGAATGCATGGTGACTCCAGAAACTGAATGCTTGCTGTATGCCACGTACTGGTTTCGGCCCATCCTGTCTGAGCTCATCGGCTCGGCCCTTGAGAGCTCTGAGGTGAACCGGAGTCGAGCGCCGAGTGGCCCAGTAAAAGTCCTGGTCACTGATCGGCCGCATCGACGCACTACTGGGCTAGTGGACCTTACGAGTGGTGCCTCTGCCCTATTGGCATGGTTCCCGGCTAGCTGGGCTAGCAAAATTGCTCCCAAACTTCTTGAGAATGCCCCTGAGAATGCGCAGAAACCACAAGAAATCAACATCGCATGCCCGAAACGTTCCTGTGACGAGACTCCAGTGGAAGGAGCAAAACAGCTGCTCCAAGCAGTAAAATTTGCTGCCAAAACCATGCCTGGTTTTCGTCTTGGACTGGATGAAGACTTTCAAATGGCTGGATGCTTCCAGGAGCTCATCCATGGATACACATCAGGGCTCGTTGAACCATGCATGATGCGAGGTCTCCAACCACTGGGACCGACTCGCACTACTCTGGAAGTGATCATACCTTCTCAAGAAGGGCTTACACCTGAAAAATGGAAAGAAACAGCCACACTGTGCCCACTTGATTGGCCTTCCAACTTCAGTCTGTTGCGATTGTGGCATACCAATGGGAGCCTGCATCAAACGGTAGCGCGACTCAGGAATCAACTGTCGCACAGCCATATGTTTGCTGAATGGACAGTGCATATCAACAGATTTGCAGAGCGTGTTTTATTCCAGCAACCTGCAGTTTATGTAGCGGGACATGCCTTGCAAGCCAACTTGCGGGAACGAACCTTCCCAGACAGGAGAGTCCGCAAGAGGGTTCCTCCGGAAGATCTGGATGAACATCAACGGGCGATTCGAGCGCTACATCAGCGAGCTATTGCTCAGCAAGCAGCTAACCCAGTTTCGTTTGCACTCACCAATGAATGGAATGACACTATCACATCGGACAAGAAGCATCATTTGGAACATTTCATGAGAGGTACGACATGATCCCTCCAACACCTATTCTCCCACTTTTTCCCTATTTGTGTCCACCTTGTCTCTTCTTTCCCCCGTGTCTCATTTCTGTTTCACTCCGCTTTGTCCCTCATACAACTTTGGCTTTTGTTTCATCAGCAACGGAAGTGGGAGTTTACTTTAATCACTATTTGGTCTTTCGTCATTTCTACTTCAGGTTACTGTCCATACTGGTGTGTCTGTCCAAAGACGTGACAGGTGCATTGGTATGCAGTCGGGGACACAGCTCTTCCTCATTTATAATTGTCAGGTTCCTCATGACCCATGCCTGGGAGGCTACTTCCACACTGGTGTGTCTGTCCAAAGACGTGACAGGTGCACTGGTATGCAGTAGGTGACACAGCTCTTCCTCATTCATACTTGTCACAAATGTTCTACCACATGCCTGGCCCCTACTGAT
Organism: Cladocopium goreaui; assembly: GCA_947184155.2. Classification (NCBI taxonomy): domain Eukaryota; class Dinophyceae; order Suessiales; family Symbiodiniaceae; genus Cladocopium; species Cladocopium goreaui. The sequence continues at coordinate 86,080 of CAMXCT020003323.1, forward strand.
TCAGACCTCCAACAGCCACTATCCACACTCATGGGTTTTCATGTGGGAGTGATAGCCTAGGCATAACAAGCCGAGCAGCATGCTTTCCCCTTGCACTAGTGCTTAGAATGTGTTGTCCAGCCGAGAGCTTAGATTATACTAAGGCCTCCTCACACCATGAAGCCCACTGCATTAGTGCATGCTCTCGTACCCGGTGCCTGACAATCATAGGTGATGATGTAACTGGTTTCGTTTTCCCCTGACATAATACTGACGAGACTACCCCTCTCCCACCCTTCCCACTAGCTAAGGTACGTGAATTCGTCGTTTTACCCATAGTTGTTGCAATGTGCAGAGCTACAGTAGGCGTAGTGCCTCGGTTGTTGATTCTTTTTTGGTTGTTTGTTTGGTCCCTGCCTGCCGTAGCCCTCCCTCCCCCTCGGATGGTCCTCGTTGGCGCCTTGGTCCAGGTTTTACTGGTCCCTCCCTCTGGGTATCGTTGCTTCCGGCGACGGCCTGGTTGCCGTGCCTCTGCGCGTGGAGTGTTTGTTGCGCACTGTTTCCCCTCCTCATCATGTCTCATGGCAACAAAGGCCTTGGCCCTGTGTGGGGATCTTTCCCTCTACACCATGCTTCATGTGTTGTTGGGGTGCTGTGTGCTCCCTCACTGAGGTATTCATCACTGTATGATCCTTGTCCCCTTCCTGGACTCCGCTAAGACACGTTCGTACCCCTTCTAGTGCGTGTGTGTCCTTTCTCTCTCTGTCCTCTGCTGCCTCCTGGCTCCTCTCCTCTTTTCCTCTGTTGGCTGGTTGTCTTGCATGGGTTGTACTTTGGCCGCTCCCCCCTCTTTGCTTCCCCCTTGATGGCAGGCTTCATTTCGTTTTGGCGTGTATTGTATTTGCTTCCTCTGTTGCCTGGATACCGAGGTTACTGCTCTGCACAGTCACCCATTGTTTCACCATGGTTACATTGATCTTATCCGGTAGTGACTAAGGATTTATCCGAGGTGGGACAGCTTTTGCTCACCGTCCCCCCCTTTTTTGGTTGAGTTGATCCCCTGTTGAATTCGTTTGTTTGTTTGTTTGTTTGTTTGTTTGTGTTGTATTTGTCTGGTGGCTTCCTCTTTGGCTGTATTGGGATGGGCCCTTCTCTCTCTGTGTTTTGTTTCCTGGGTGTTTTCTTGAGGGGCGGTAGATTCCCGGTAGAGCCATGGACTAGGCTGCACTGCAGTGAGCTCTACTGGCGCTGTCCAGTTGTGCTTCCTGCAGTTCAGTCTGGAGCGCCCGAGTGCAGCAAAGCCTGCCCACATGGTTCGTTGTGCGGATTTTCTGTATTGCTATGGCCTATGGCCCACTCGATGGGAGAGTGGCTTTGTCTGGAATATACAGATGCCTTCCTGTGCATCCGGTCCTCTCCGCAGAACTTGCTGGGACGATGACGCCTGGTGACTCCTGTCTGAGTATCTGGTGCTGGCGCACCGAACCACCTTTTCTTTGATCGTTTTAGTGCACAAGACTTACAGCAATGCGAATGCAACTTTGTCGACCTACCTGCAATATCATACTGGAAGTGCTCACGAGCCCATGTCATAGTCGAAACATCATTTGTCTGTCATGGCCGTACTGAGCCGGTCAGGCCTTTAGCCACTTTTTCACCCACGGCCTTAGGGTCTTGGGCACAATCACGTGACGGTTTCTGCAAGTGCTCACCATGTTGCAGGCTGTCAGTGCTCTCCTCCCCGTTTTGGGGGGGAAATAGATTACAGTCCCTTGCGGTGGTGTATACTGACAGGCACAGACTGCCTGGCATACGCTGGACAATACAGGGTGAACAGCAGAGATGCGGAAGTTGACTTATTGACAAATCGTCCATACAGGCGGCCTCTGTCGAACCACACATCAGTCTGCCTACAATGTTGGACTCCCTTTGCTGTTCTCAGGTAAGACGGTCTGGGCAATCAGGTACAACACTTCGTGCACCGCCGCAATTAATTAGTTTGCATGTTTTTGAGGATGATACAGTGGCTAAGGTCGCTGTATCCAAGGCAAATCTGAGATTTTTTTGTTTTGGTTCTTGTTGGGCCCTGCCCCTTTCTTTGTTGCTTCGCTGTCTTGCTTTGTGGCGAAACGCAAATCTGGCTGGGGGATTTGCGGGTCGTTTTTTGGTTGTGGTTCTTGTTGTTTGGTTGGTTTCTCGTGATGATTTGCCGGAGATTTTTGGACCACACGAGTCCTGTACACTACTGCTTTTCACTGCTTACGCAATTGTAAGGACCGTGCCTAGTGCGAATCGGCCAAACCAGAGGGAAAAAAAACATTCGGGGGTGTACGGTTTACGCTGTACATTCCTGGTGGAAATGAATGGGTTCGGTTCCCACGTCACTCGGTGAGTGGATCCACTCTCCTTGGTTTGACCTGGGACTCGTGGTGTGGAAAGGGTACTGCCCCAGGGTGCGCCTGGTGCTTGCGGGGGGCCATGCTTCTGCGTGGTTTTCGCCTTTTTGGCGTGGCCCTGCACCGGGAGCCCAAAGGTACCAAGCGATCCTTGTGTCAGCATTAGGTCTGTTTCTGCGAAAAGGAGGCAATGTCCACGAACTTTATGCTGAAAGTCCTCCGGCAGTGAACAGGCAAACACATGAAGTCAAGCTACTATGGCAAGCGTGGGCACGTGTCGTTGGCGAAGATGTCCTGACACGAACTGTGTCAGGCAGTGGTACAATCAAACAGAGACTTAATGCAGTCAAAAAATGTATTCTTCATCACATGATGCAATTTGCGTCTCAGTATGTTCGTAACAAAGTGCTGACGGCAGGATGGACAGGAGGAGTCAGCTGGGCATGGCTTAGTCATGCTTGTGAGGCCAGTAAGCGATGGATCCCTAGCATTGCTAGGTTCACCTTGCTACGATGGGCAGTCAATGAAGATGATGACGAATGGTTAGCACGACGTGGCCAAAGTCGGCAGAAGAAGTGTGCCCTCTGTACAAACACTGGCCGTGCATACCCACTTGGCGGCTGTCTAACCGCAATTTGTGAAACATGTATAGTAACCAAACAGTTAACGGCCTTTACGACAGACTCCCTTGTCAGACTGCTTGAGGTATCACACAGAGAACTCCCTATGCAAGAAGAATTGCCAAAAAGTGAAGACTGGGAGAAATGCGTTGCATGTACAAAGGGAGACAATACGGTAGGGCATTGGGTTCGGTGGTGCGTAGTACCTATCTGTGCGCTACGAAGCCTAACAGGAGATGATTCAATCCTGTCGCTGGCCGAAGGGTCAAGGAAAAGCGCTAAACACCTAGCAATAGCCTCACGAGTAGTCCATCAATTCAGGTTACTACTACGGGAAGCTGGTGCAATGAGACATCAAATCTCTGCTCCCCTTATCCCCATGAATACCTGGATCCATAATCTCGTGCAAAGAGTACAAACAAAGCTACCACTAGACCTTCGTATGCAGCACGTAAGGACACAATTAGTTTCCGCCCACTGCTCTGCTGATGACTCGCTACTCTGTTGCTGTGACAAACCCCCACTCCACATCTCGTGCGCTACTGCACCTGTTCGGGTGTGCATTACACTTGAAGCAGTGGAAGCCAATCAGGCGATTGCGGTTGTCCCCTTAGGCTCTGAACCTTTACAACTAATTCAACAAAACATCCAGCTCGGAGCTGGAATTTCCCCCAATGTATCGCTTTCCACTTTCCAGTGTGAGTGTGGTGACTATCATTGCCGCATCGTGGCATTACAGCCTATAGGCACCAACGAAGTACTAAGCAGTCATCTTGGTTCTGATAAGACTACACTACTAGTGCAATTTGATGGATCCTGTCACGCTGATAAAGGGACAGGTGGAGCGGGTGCTGCTCTCCTAGAACTCCAGCGAGAAGGATTGACTCTGCTCAAATGGAGAGCTGTTGCACTGCCTAGCTGCCCAGACAACATCTTTGCTGAAGCGATGTCAGCAAATATCGCAACAGACCTTCTGTGTGAGGAGATGGTGCACAGAAGGTATGCAGTTGACCAGATTTACCTACAAGGAGACATCCTCCCTATCGTCAAGCACTTAGCATTTGCAGGACGTTTTCGCAGGATAGACCTACAGCCTATTATACAACAAATACGTCGGAAACAATCGAGGTTTTTTGACTATGGTAACTGGGTCTACCGCCCAAGAGAAGCCAATATACTCGCAGATTATCTTGCTGGAGTTGCTAGCAGAACAGCCCAGGCCCTCCCAGCTAATGTTAGCGAGCCTACTGAGATTGCGGTTGATGCACCTTATCACTTAGCTTTGCAATCTGGAGCCGTTGTACTTGAGGAGCGGCCTTCAGGCATTGCTATACTGCTACTTACTGAGGTCCCGAACATAAGTCTAGAAGTAGTCAATAAATTTATGGTGCACGCTGCGAACCAGCTATATATCAAAGACGTGGAGGCCTATCTAGCGGGCACTGCCAATCTCACGAAACCTCGATTAGTAGAATATACGGCTTCTGCAACAGACAGTCTGGGACGACTGTACGGCAGAGGTCCCTGTGCTCAAAGACTTCCAAGAAAGGTGCGATTACTCCTATTTGGAACCACGCACCAGGAAGTCGACATGATCGGCTCTTTCTACGAAATCATGAGACGACTCTTGCGCAGTAGCCACCTCCCTCACATAGTAGATCTTCGAGCAATCCTTACCGATCTCTTAGGGTTGGTATCGCATAATCAGCGGTCTGGTGTAGTCAAGCGACATCCGCTAATTGTAATGAATGCCGGGGCAAGAGAAGCTTGTGCCAAAATTGAAAGGGAGCACCACATCACATGTCCTCCAGCACTTTATCACCTCAGTCTACAAATTGAATCAGCAACCCAAGAACTTGTTAATGACCACCTGCCCCTAAGGAGGCCACAATATGCTGCTCATGTCAGAGGTGCTGCTTTCCGAACTCTGGAGTGGTATGAAGAACACATCATGATCTCTTACTACAAGGAGCTAACGAGAAGGTGTTATGTAACATCAGCAATCTGGCTTCATGATGGACTTTGGCTCCCAAAAGAAATCTCGTCACAATTAATCTATGAAGCAGAACGGGCAATGCTACACCAGTTACAGTTGGACCCATGTGATCCTCCTCTTTTCAGTGTACGTGAACTCGCCACAGACGCTCAGGCCCTTATACGGACTCTTGAGGCTATTAATGTGGCCACAAACCCTCTCCCATTCCCACGCACTGAACGAAAAAGAAGCAGTGAAGGTGAGTTATTAGAGACGCGACCCATTCGATGGAACACACAAGCACCGACATCAGGTTATGATACCTTCACAGAACGCATGGCTAAACGTCGTAGAGCAGCGTAAATGCCCATCCTCTTCACTCTTGCTTACTGGATCTTGCACATGGATGGTCACTTGTTGCTTGTCTTTCTATAGTTATAATATAGTTATATTATAACCTAGGGAATGCCTTACCTACCTACACTAGTCAAAGGATCATCCACTGAGAAACGTAGCCATGACGTACTGACTCACAGTTCCTATCTTTTATCTCCTAGCTATGGTGACCCTCCTTACATATATTTACGACATGCTCTCTAGAATCCTCGCTTTCTTCTGAACTTCCTTTCCACACCTCCTCTCACTGCCTTACTGTTATTGTCAGTTTGGCGTGGTGCTCCGAATGACGAGCCATTTTTATGCTCAAAAGTAGCTAACATATACTCCCTCTCTTTGTCAATGAGCACAGAGAACGGAGGACCTAGACAGAAACCGTTGCCATGCTCGGTGAACCTGTTGCGCCATCAAGTCACCCAGCTGCGGAATGGCCTGGTCAAGGCAATTGAACAGATAAGCCTAGCTAACCCGGAAGCTGAGGGTGCTGTCAATCAATTGAGATTGGCCCTGAAAGCGGTAGAGGAAGCCCTATTATTTTTGCAGGACTGTGAGGTGAATCACGAGGTCCCAAAGAGAGAATCGTGCGAAGAACATATGGATGGGAAACCATTAACTATCATAGATCGAGCAAGGATCTTTCAGAGCTGGGATGCAAGTCGTAGGCAAGAGAAACAAGACAGGCAGCAGAGTCAGAGGTCTGTAAAGCGAAAGTTAATTGAGTGAAAGGACTTATGCACATGGTGGTCGTGTTGCAAGACAGTCATCAGCGCAGCGAACAAAACAGTCAACAGGTGTAGCTGCTGGTTTGTTCTGTTTTGGTTGCTCAACACCCTTATTCGGCACTATTTAGCTAGGCTTCACTGTCACTGTATTTGTTCTTTCTTGTGTTTTGTATTGTTTGGACTGTTTTGTCGTGTTTTCCTTGTGCTATGATTCTGGATCCCATTGAGCTGTTTTTTGTATTGCAGGTTCCATCTTGGCTCCTCAGTGGTACATTATGCGATGAAATGACCCAACCTAAGCATATGTCACCTGTCCCCTCAATATGTGCAATTGCCCGCTCACGGATTTTCGCTGTTTGGTTTCATCCCGAACTATGCAATGTGATAAATTAGGGGTCTTTGTTGTGTTCTACATAAAAGGAAGTAGCTCAGGGTACTTCTGTCCAGAGACGTGACAGGAGTCCCTTACACAATCCACATTTTCTTATGTGCATGATATTTCCCTCCAGTGGCTTTCTCTCACGCTCGGATCTGTAATGGGGTGAGCTCGACTGTTATTATCCTAGTTCAGTGATAGCTCTGCAAGCCATGGCCTCCGCAACATCGAGCGCATCAAGCGATGATGAACGACTTCTCCACATCAAGCGAGTTATTCAGAAATACACGGCTTGCTGTACCCTACTGGATAATTTACAGTCCGCCCACTACCTCTTGCTCAAGGCGAAGCAACAGGCCAGGGAAGTATTATGGATCGACATACCAATGCCAGGAAAATTGGATGAGAACATCCAAGCACAAGTTGCACTACTCCACATGATAGCAGATTACAAAACTCACATCGTACGAGAAATGGAATATGCGCAAAATGAGCTACTAGTCCCAGTTGTGTATCCCGAGGGTATTGAGCTCAGTTCAGGCGTAGATGAAGAATTACATGATGTGAGAGAGAACTGCTTCCCGCGCTCACCTTAGAAGGGAGCATACAAAAGATGAGGAGTAGTAGCACCATCAAAGAAGTAAAAAGGAAGAGGATCCTACAAAATCTACCTGACCACTCTTTCTGGCCGCTATAGGCTGACGAGCTCGAGCCTGAGTAGCTGTGAATAGCGCAGTTTTGTCTTGCTACTGAAAAGAAAAAATAATGTGCGTCTTCGGCTCGAATGGTTACGCGAGTTCAATGGTCCTATTTGCCCACATTTGCTAATTATCCAATGCATGGGAAACAGAGTTTCACAGCCTCCCTTCTGCTCACCTTATCGGCTCAAGCTGAACACAGACAATGCAGTTTATCGAATGTTGGGCTATTTTTATCGAATTGACTAAGGTATTTTATTTCTTTCTGTAGCACCTGCTGCGCCTTTTGGTTCACTTAGTTGTGCGTGGCATCACTAGAAAGAGTACGGGTCACCCGCAGCTGCAAGACCACGGTGCTTTTCCGACCAAAGACGTGTCGGGACTGCACCTGGTCAGCATACCTCCCACGAAGCCATGTCGGCTGCGCTCATGACATTTCTGAGGAATTACCACTGGAAAGGATACAATGTTGAAACTGTCCAGAGCACCCCAAATATGGTGACGAACCTACATCGCGGCAAGTTCCCTATCCATAGGTTGTGCCACAATGTCAACATTGAGTGCAGAGCAGTCAACCTAATGGAAGTCTGCACATGGGTCAACAGTGAAAAATGGAATATCCTATGGGCTGAAGATGAGTCATGGCTCCCTGAAGAGGCGACAGTAATGATGCGGGCTACATTGCCCCATGGATTCCATAAGGTCATCCCTCGGGAGTGTGACGAGGCCTACCTGCAGGTTTGGTTGAACATTGCAGGATACGGAGGTTTTTATCCCTTTGCGGCAGAGGTGCGACATAATGGGTATGCATGTTGGGCCAATTCCAGACGTTTTGCAATAGTTGCAAGGAATGCCCAGCAATGTGCTATTATAGCAGAAATCATGCATGCGTACAATATCCTAGGGAATCGCATTGAAACACTGCAGCCATCGCTTGAAGGAATAGCACTAAGTGAGCAATCGCGAGTTAATAGTGCTGTCCATGAAGATGATCGACCTTGCTTTGATTTTCGGCTCTCGCAAGAGTGCCAAGATGCAATTGCAGGACGTTTCCCGGACCATGAAGATGAAGCGGATAGGATCTTCCAACTCAGCGAAGGCATCCAAATGCTGCAGAGGCATCATAATGACCTTGTACAAGAAGCCAACCGAGCCCTTTTTCGGCTACAGCAAAATTGGCACATTCTGAGTGAAGCGTATGCGACCCTTTTCAATGACCTATAAGACATAATGAGAGCAGCAGAAGACCAGCGAAGCCGGTCATCAGGCCGCAAAAAAGGTGCCGTTGGGACAGCCTCCATATCTTGATTTTCGCGTGTCTCGCAAATAACCCCTACAGAAATTGATCTACCTTTTCATCCATTGTTGTTCAGAAATCCTTTGCTTGACAGTGTCATCGTTGACTGATTCCTGAACCTTCTACCTGCTGGCTCACAGGTATGCCCCTTTCCACTCAATGTGGTATGTCAAGAAATCAATATCATTACCACTCTCACTTGGCTAGCCAGATGACATTCCCTCGGTAGGGAGTGTGTACATGATCCTCAAGGATTGGTTCAGGGCTACCTTTAACCCTTCGCTAACATGTCGGGACTTGAGAACTGTTGTCAATGCGTTCGAAATAAGCAACTCCCTTACCGCCCTAGAACCATCTCTAGCCCTACTGAGTGAAGATTCCTATTGAGCTTAGGTATATTAATAATTTGACCTTAATTTGAATGGATTCTCCCTGTACCTTTGCTATGTTATCCTCTTGAGAATGTCAGCGATGGTTATGACTAACGTTGTACCGTTGGATGATCTGACTTCACAGCTAAAACATTAATCATATTTGGCCACGTTGCCTTTCCGACCAAAGACGTGTCGGGATTGCAACTGACCTACAACTATACCCTCCAATTGCCAATTTGTTACCCCCTACACGATCTCTGCAAACTGTTAACCACTATGTAGGGGGCCTCCACTCGTCCTGCCCGTACAGCCATGGAGTATGTGCGTCTTCGCGGTGAGGAACACCAGCTTCCTATGCCGGTAAAAATGATTCTATATGGTCTGGAAGCAGCTCAAGACCTTATGGTGACTGTGCGAGATCTCAGGCGCACAGTACGGCTAGTACAGAGTGGGTGTCACCTTCTTTCCAGAAGAAGCACAAGGACTGCAATTGATCTATAACACCTTAGAAGTTGATCTTCAGCAAGTTGAATTGGACGGACAGCGCATCACGCAGCACCTATTGACAGCACTGGCGGCATCTTATGAGGACATAGTCCGATTGGCAGGTTTCAGTTGCCCGTCTACACGGGGAGTGTGGATCAATCACCTCTACTTGGTTCCAACTGCTGATGGAGGCATGACCGACCATGCCGGACTGGCTCCAGTGCCAATGGATGCTCGACCCTTTCGACTGATCACTCAGACAGTACACATCACTGCGACCCTGGGTGGCTTTCTGGACCTCAGGACGCTGCGACAAACAGCTGAGGCATTAGTAGAAGTTGCCTTTCTGCTATTACGGTTAGGGTTGCCACCCAATCTTCACATCTGGACAACCATAGCGACTAGCACCAATTCAACTGTGCAAAGACTCCAGCCAAGCACACTCCTCGCGGACGTGGCCAGAATGATGGCTCCCGCTCTAAGGTTTAACCTCCTAGTTCAAGACCAACCCACGGCAGCCAATCGCAGCCCCGCCAGAGAGCTTAGTGCGCCGGAAGTCGTCCTCTTGTAATAAAAAGTGAGAAAACCAGGGAGCACTGAATTGCCGTATCTCATAATTGAATGATGCTTGCATGATTTATGAGCCACTCACCACCTTTGGTGGCCATCGTACTGCTCAAGAACGGATACCTCATAATACAATTAACACAATAACTACCCTGTACCCATACTTGGGGCTTCATTGATTACATCTAAGCATTTAGTGCTGGATATAGAGTTCACACCAGACAGCGTATACTGATCTGCCATGGAGCTGCAATGAAGCACTTAGATGCGGTGGACGGAGTTATCGGGGCAATACCGATCGAGGAAAGACCGTCATCGGGAGTCATAGGCGACAACATCGAATTGCTAATTTTACACCTCCGGATGCCTGATGCTGAGACCAGGATTGCACACACTGCTACACATGCAGCGATCAGACTTGAAGAGCAGCAAATTCAAGACTATCTCCTTATATCCAATGGACTCATGCACAGGACCCCATGTGTATTTTCGCTCAAAGAAGAGACTGTAGGATGCCTTGATGGTTTGCTGCTTGAACAGCTGTCCCGTGAAGGTATAGGCCTCACAGACACATCGACAGTGTACATAGCCACAGCTCAGGTACAGCACAGCTATACTGCACTGATTCACTGCTTAACAAGCTTTTAATGAAGTAGCCGGCTCAAAGCAGTGGTTGTGCCCATAATCCTTAAGAGTGGCATTGCATCGACGGGAGATGCTGACGAAAAGGTAGTGGCAGTGTTAGTCATGACTGAAAGTATGATCAGCAGTGATACTTAAATGTACAACTGCCCTAGTTGTTTAGTTTTGCTGAATAAGATCTGTCAGCACTTGTGGATGTCCTGCCGCATTTCCATGGCTCAAATTAAATTGTGGTGTATAGGGCTCCCACTCCTCTGACTAAAGACGTGTCAGGGGAGTACCCTTCGTCTACTCTTGCCTTCCCTCTAATTTGTTGTTGCTCACCTCTCCTCCTTCTTGATTTTGTTCTTCCTCTGCCTCCTTTACTTTGTCCACTTGTTTCTGCTTCCTGTGATACTCTTTGCTCCAGTCTTGCCTGTCACTTTTGTCTGTTTCCTCAGCAATTCTCCCCTGCTCTTAGGGCACTGTCCTGCCATACCGTTGTGCACTCCGGTTGGCAGCCATGGCGCAATGGATCGGAGATAAGGTCACGCTGAAGGCAGGACCCTTGACTGGGCATGACCAAGTGAGCCCAGCCACAGGCAATAACGAGACAGAGGCTGACAGTGAACACCATCGACCTGAGTACAAAGAGTCGTACGTTACAGAATATGACGACATCCAGGTCTACCGGCAGCAGGGTTGTTATGAGCACACCAAGCAACTCCATACGTGGTCTTTCTATGAATATAGAATGCGCATCAACGGAGAATGCTGGAATATTATCATCAATGATGACATGGCGCACCCGCCGGACTGGGCTTATCCAGGGTCCAGTTCCTCTAAACTGTCGCATGATTTCTGTCACATAGATACTGAGGCCAGTGATGACGTCTATACAAACTTTTGGTTTGTGGAAATGGGAGGCCGACAGATATGGCCTTTCTATGCCACAGAGTCCTTCCAGGAAGATTTATGGATTTGGGTTAGCCCCAGAAGATTTGCTGTTATCACGAACCACCAACACAGCGAGAAGTTGAATCACTTCTATGTTGACAGGATGCATGATCATAATATTCTGGCAAATCGCACACCGTGCTGGTACTTTACTGATCTGACTAACAGCTCTGGCAGGGTGAAGGATAAAACCATTGCACTGAACCAAGAGGCCCGCTGTAGCTCAGCCGCTCATGAAACTTTCAAGACAGGCTTTGAGCACAAAGTTGCCATGAAGCCTCAGCTGCGAAGAGAAGAGCACTTGCATGGCAAGAGAAAGTACTCGGACCCCTCGGGACAAACAGGTACCCAACAGTTTGACCCGTCTGGAAACTACAGTGCACGTGATATGCAGAAACTCAATGCAACCTTTGCCGATCAGTCTGTGTCTAAATCAGCCACACCAGTGCCAACCCATACAACCAGCAAAGTCACAATGTGGCGACATGGTGAAGTACCGCCACTCGGACCCGCAGCAGACGGCCGTGCCCGTGCTGCCAAGCAGTTAGCCTATGCACGCACCCTATTGGCCGTTGTTATGGAGGCAGCCACCCAAATGGAAGAAGTCGTGGGCAATCTAGTGCAGATAGAGAACGAACAAGCATCGGCCAAGGAGGAAGAACCGGGGCAAGCTGATTCAGCTGCTCCCACCGAACCTCGCATAGAGCCAGCTACAGAGGGAAGTCAGAACTGAGTGCACAGTATATTCTGATATTTGCATGCTGTATAAAGTCCGGGGGGACCATAGCGAAGACTGTGGCCCTATTCTCACCTCGAGGCTGCAGAACGTGAAAAGAAGGTAATTACACTGAGAGGTATGCCTACTGATGTGTCAGCAAGCATCTGCCAGACTGACAGTATAGGACACTTGTAAACCAGAGTCTTAGGTATATTTCAATCACTTGCTTGCAGTGTTGTATCTTTGGTGAGAATGAGGTCACATGTCATGTTGCTCAATGAAGGGTCTGCAACCTTTTTAGCTCAAGCAGGGCACAGGAGTCATACTCAACTACCAAATTTTGTGTTTTGGTCCACTCCTCATTGTCCCTTTCGCTCCTCATCTCAAGCTAAACCTCTGTCCCAAACCACGAGTGTGAAGTCTCTCTGGCTAAAGACTGTCAGGGTTGCCTCCGCTCCATTTTCCAGAGAATTATGCGACTCTGTGTGCGCCATGGGCTCATGGGAGAAGTGGCCCTGACGATGGAAGGAGTAGAAGGGGCGACATTAGGATGGGATATCATGACACGAATGGCCAGTGTGCTCAAGCTAGTTTCCCCCTTCCAGGTTGTTCTCTATGCAGACAATTCGTCGGTCATCCAGGTACCAACGAAAGCCCTACAACTCGATACTAAGGCAAGTGAGGCAACTCTTTGCTATCTAGTGCAAACAGTGCAAGTCCCAACAGCTCAGCAGTATCAAGACCTCATGACCGCCATCTATCATAAAGATGTTAGGGAGCTGAGCTACCTCTTGGGCAAAGGTTTGGACCTCACTTGCCTCACGATGGATGGAGGGCACACCAGCTCGCTAGTAACTGTCGCCATCCTACGGGATCATTCAAGTGATCCATATGCGTACCAGCCCAGTGCTGGCCACTGCTTCCCTCGACATGGAGCCAGCTTAACCTATCTTCTACTACAAGCACAAGCTGACCCCAATATACTCCCGCCTAAACTGCAACCCACTACTATGATGGAGTTGGCAGTTGAATTGGGTAGTTCGCAGCTTGTCCAAGTCCTCCTGGAAGCGGGTGCATCAGTCATTCCCATTGAAGGAGCACCGCCACCACTTTTCCTTGCTGTCCTACATCGACACAGGGCAATTATACAGCTGCTCTTAGAGGCGCAGGCGGAACCATGGCAGGAGATTGCGATTGCATCCGTGCTTAGCCATCCACTGCAGGTGTTCGGGCGGGCAGCCCGCAAAGAAGTATTTAATGCTGTTCAAGCTGCAGCTACGCAGAGTGAAGAAGACACGGTCCTCGACATGCTTCTACAGATTGGTGATACAACTGAAGATGCGAGAGGAGAGCAACCCTCTCAGGTACAAATTAAGCCCTCCGTTCTTACAGAGAGGGCCACTGTTATCATGAAGCAAACCGTGTGGAAGTACCAACACATTATCGAAAAGCAGTCTCGACAAACCAAATTTACCACGTATCGTTGGCGCAGAATCTTCGAAGGATTATACCTTCCAGTACGAATAAGAAACGAGCTGCAGCCACCCCCTGAGCTCAATAGAGCTGAGACTTTCTTACATCAGGTGGACTGATACTGCGCACAAAGAATGTCTCCTCGCCAGCAATTGCGGCCAGCTGAGAGCTGACTCAACGAGTACATGGGCAGAATAAAAATGGCGCACAGCACCTCACCTCAGAGTAAGCCCCGTGTTTGTGCAGTTCGATGAACATACAACCTTAATAACAAGCGAAGGATGCTGTTACGCAGTGCATTTCCATCTCCCGCAGCCCTTTGAGTTCAAATAGCGCAGCAGTGGATCTGCACGGTTCTTTTGTACACTAGGTAGGTACAGCAAGCCTAAGCACTTCTGGTACGCTGGTCAAGTTACCATATTCATAGACTTAGTAACGGTATATCTGGAATCATACGTCACGTTAGGTGGTCCTCCTTGAGTACTTTGCTCTCCTCGCCACCTGTCCCCCACCCCCTAGGGCTCCTGGTTGTTCTGGCTAAAGACTGCCAGGGCTTCCAGCGCCTCTCCCCTCCTCTCCTGGAGTTTGTATTTACTTCCCCTTCGGGCCCTCCATATCAATCGTGTGACTTGGCCTTGATTTCGCTACCTCTCATCCATTTCTGCCTTTACTTCCCCCCCTGTGCCTGGCTGTTCTGATTGAAGACTGATCAGGGCTTCCAGCTTCCTCTTCTCCTCGATCCTTGGTGCACACACCCTTCCACCCTCTTTGTTCTTTCCCCTTTCTTTTTGCCTCCTGTGCCTTCCTTCGTTTGACTGAGCTCGATTTGCCCTGGTGCTTGAACTGCCTGGCCAAAGACGTGTCAGGTTTTTCAACACTTCTTCCCCACTCTCTGTTGTTTTTCTGGTGTTGGCCTTGTTCCCCACCTTTGTATTGGTACTCATAGTGACAGTGGTGCTGGAGTCTTCTGACCAGAGACGTGTCAGGATTCTCTACACCCTCAATCCCCCACTGTATCATCCAAACAAGTGTTGCAGAGAAGCTGCATTGCAAAGATGTCTCTGCTCTCCCGGGAGCAAGTCTTGAAGTCCTGGTACACGAAGAACCCTTCAGTTGGCTTCTTGGATCTGCTGTATGCACTCGAGCAACATAAGAGCATCTCGACCGAGTATGGGTTGAATGTTTCTGTCCATCAACATTGGCGATTTGGAGACCCCCATAAGAAGACAGCTGATCCTGACAGACATGACTATGAGGTTGCAGTGATAAATGGAATTGAAACCCCACCAGGACCAGACTGGCATAAGCTTTATCGCTGGCTGGTCAGTCAAAGCGCGGCCTTTCTACCCTATCACACTGTTTACCTAGTGACTGACAATCGAGACTTACTATCGGACAAGGTCAAAACCTCGCCAGGCCTCAGCCACTGGCCAATGGTCGCTGCTTGGTGGAAGGAACGGCTTTGTTACGTAGGTCCCTATGGAGAGCTCACGACAGTTGTCTTCGTTCACATTTCAGCGGATACGGGTCTTCATAGAGTACATCCTACATGGGCAGGGACTTACATTCTTGATGCTTGTGTGTTTCTCTTCCCGTCTATCAACTTTGCATTGATTGACAGTGATTGTGTGCCAGTGACTCTCTTCGAGATACGAGAACTCTGGTTTGCAAGCACTGACTCGTCACAACCAGTGATACCAAGCGAAGTTGCTAAGAGTAAACAGTCCAGCCCCATTGCGACCTCACACAAACGAGCACGCTCAGTAGACACAGGAAGGGACATGCAACAGCCTGGCCCACCGTCCAAACTATCGAGATCACGTAGTGCAGATGACCTTGTGGCCGGTGCAGCTGATCCACCAAGTGCACCTACGTTCACTATAGGTGATAATTTGGCAGACGAGGTTGACTATGATGGCTCACCAGAACCGAGTCCCCGTATGTCTCGAAGGGCAACGTCTAGCAGCAGTGACTCGTCCCCAGCTGCTTCAAATCAACCCACAGGGAAGGAAAAATCAGCTGCGGACAACAGAGCTGAAGTGCTGAGGCCTAAAGGAGTCATTTTGGTCAGCGAAGCTTTCACTGAGATCAATGCGGGACTCGTCATTGTCCTAGCCTCTGGTCATGAGAATCCCATCCCGATCAGCACTCTGACAGACCCGGACATGGACCCTGATGAGGTTGCCCACATCGTCACTCGTGCCTATCACGAGCATGTTGAAGCCTACCTTGCAACCACATATCCACCAGTTGACGTAGAGCAAGCAGTTGCTAGTGGATTACTTGGCTCTCCTTTGCTTGGCACGACCACTCGGGTCACGGCAGACTGGTGTCATGCATGGAGTGTGCTAGGCCAGTGGTCTGGACTAGTTACCTTCCCTGTCCCAGCTTCCGGAGTCTGGCCGCGTCATGGTCATTTAAGGAAGATACTCGATGGTTACCAAGGTAGACAACCTAACTTCCATAAGTGGGCTCGGCCTGCCTATGAGCAAGGTGCCCTGCCTACACTTAGCCTGCTCCCAGGAGAAGTTAGTGTTCGAGTGCTGCCAGGAGACAAGATGTACCAGGCTATGGAGATAGAGCCAAAGTTCATGCGGCCAGTTATCCTTCATGGTTTTGGTACCAATGCCAAGAAGAGATTGCCTAATAGCCTTGCTGACCTTGCCCAATATGGATGGCTGCCACTTGCGGCAGCGTTATTTGGCACACAAGAATGGAAGCCTCAGTGGCTACACCACAACTTTCTCCCAGTTCTTGGGCTACGCCTACATTCCAAGGTACCACCTGCTCTGCTCTCTCAAGCTCAGTTAATTTTGCTCTGTAGTCTATGGCAACGAAATGAACAGCGGGGATTGGCTTGCAAGTCTTTGCAACAAGCTGCATCCCTGGAATTTGGTCTCCCTCTACCCTTCCGAGAGATGGCAAAGTGGGAATGCACCGTCAAAGAGCAGACCATAGATATTGCTGCATGGTCTAAGCGGAACTATCTTGGTACAACTGCGACACCGGTGCCGACACCATTTCAGGGCCCTGATGAATGGGCAGCTTGGGCTTTCTCGCTTTCAGAGGTCTGGCAGGACGATGCCCCAATGCAAGACCGACCGTTGGAGGTGCACTGCAGTGGACTAGGCGGAGGCCTACTCAGTGGCGAACATGAGTATGACATATTTCTACAAAATCATGCGCAAATGAAGGTGTACGGCCCGTCACTTGCTATGACAGACAATTGGGAATCCCATATCGCCCAACTAGGCCTCACCAAATCGGTGCATGAATATGCCGTCTATCAGCTACTTTCCACTGCAGAAGGATGGGCAGCATGGAGAGATTTTCTCCCAGAATCTTTCTCCAATCCCCAAATGCTGCTGACTAGAGCGATCCGTCTTATTGAGGCTGCGAATGTCCGACCAGCCCATGCCAGGCCACCGCACCCAACCTGGGCAACGGCCATAAGGCAGATCTTTCGTTGCTACCACCCACAAGGGAAGTCTGCTCCTTAAGTCATGCTTTCCGCACTTACTAACTAGAGTAACTGCCGGCGGTGTCAGGGACATCAACATTTATGGTTTCTCAGCAGGGTCCTATACTGGCCTTGCACTGCATGAGATCCTGAATGATTTCGCTGCATTCCCAGGCCTTACCAAAGTTGCTGCGATCGCCACACCACCTGAGTTGATGCGCCTCGCCACAGGTGACCGCAAAGTCACATTGGTGCACTGTCTGGAAGACCGACTGTGTGTGTGGCGACCTGACTCCCTGACAGAATTCAGCTATCAGGTTGTTCTGATCGAAGGGCACCCCACATGGAGTGGGCGTGCCAAGCACTCATATGGCCACTTGCTCTTCCTTGACCTTGACGAAGGGGTGCACGATGTTCAGCGGCTTCAAATCACCAACCCGCAAATTATCCCACATGGGGTCAGATGTGAAGGATTGTTGCGGGTGCTCTCTTGGGTCAGCTTTGACCTTCCGGTCCACCTGAAAACAACCCTCAGTACTTTACTGGTCGCAGCTGGAGAGGGGAACACAGAGCTCCACAAGGTGCCGATAGTAGGAAGAGATATTCGGGATGATCAGCCTGAGTCAGAGACAGAACTGCAACTAGCTCTGATAGCCATGATTCCCACCCCAGGAGGTTCCCATGACGAGGGAGGGTTACTTGTGCGTGACTTGCTTGCAGAATTCCTGCGAGGTTTCTCCCTAAGAACTCTCATCTTCCTACTTGATATGGTACTCCCGCAACTAGATGCATATCATGCAGGGCGGCAGCTCCAGCATCTCCAGCCCTGGGTAAGTGTAGAACTAGTGCAGCAACAGAAGCGCGGACAAACGGGAACGCAGCTTCAAGTTACCTACCAATATGAGGCGCATGCTGGCTTCCATGTCATCCACCTACATACAGAAGGCGCCCCGCTTCTGTTGTTTTGTGCACCGTCTGAAGTTCCAGAAGCCTCACCGAAGGATCTATGTGCTGTAGGGAATCTTGGCAACATGGAAGCCAACGTGATGGCGGGCAGAGCGCTGTTAGGAGTACTACAGCTGCCCAATGCTCAGCAGAGGTGCGCTATTCTCCTGGTTCACGAGAAGGTGATGCAAGGGGGCACCAGCAAGAACCCAGCACAGCGGGCAATCAAACGCATCGCCCCGAAGTTGCTAGAGCTCATAGTAGTCTCACTACCCATAGCTCGGACATTTTGTGGAAAGCTTTTGGACCAGTATCTTAAGACCATAGGTTATTTTGATCCTGCCCAGGACTGGCCGCGACCTATTGACGAAAACATGACTATGGCAGTTGTGCTGGAAGAGCTGGCCTTCTTAGGTGACACCAGAAGCCGCCATGAACTCCTAGTATTTGCACAAGCTAACCAGTCGCGCTTACCCCTGACGATGGGCATTGTCCAGCCGAACATACCCGTTCGCCGCATGGCCAGCGAACGCAAAACACAGCTGACTGACGCATTAGTCAGAATCTTGAGCCGCTTCCTTACACCAGCTACAATCCCTATGGAAGGGGCCTATGATAGCTACTATGGAGTATCTCATCCCACTGGCAGCACACGGCGATGGACATGTGCTCACGGTCACAATTGCCATGTTGTTGGCTATCCTAACGGGCAGATCTGACCTCTGTATTGCAGGCGTCTTTGGTGCCGGCAAAACGCGATCCCTTGCAGTCTTGCTAATTGCGCTCAGCTGTGAACAAAGTGACTTTGCTGCGATCGTCTACACGAAAGAAAACGTAGCTGCCAAAGCGTTAGCAGATCAGCTGTGTGATCTTGCCCCGCCCACCATCAAGAACTTCGGTCGGCTCATTGGTCGCATAGAAGAAGGAAAGGGCGAAGCCTATGCCTCGAAGATCGATGTTCGATGTAGTGACCGCAACAGAATCATTTCGTATAAGACTGTGCTCATTGCTACAGGCGGCTCGGCCACTGCAGAAATGGCGATGCGGTATTCCTCTTTTGGTCATTGGATCTCACGCACGTGGCTTGCTTTTATGGACGAGAGCCAACAATATGGCAATTACCATGAAATTGCAGCCCTTGCTGCGATTCAGCAAGCAACCCTCACCGTATTTATAGGGGATCATCGACAGACCCCAGGAGGACTTTCGAAAGGTCGAGCAGCGGCTGCTAATCGACGCAAGCTGTTGCAACGGCCACTAGGGCTCCGAGCGCTTGACAGGCCAGGTGATTACCTCCCTCCGGCACGAATGGCAGAGCTTGTCGCTCAGTTGTGGCCAGATGCTAGCCAAGATCCTAATTCTGATCTTTTCAGCCTTCTCAGACTTGGAAGCAAGCCCCACAGGAGCCCCTGGACTGACACCGCGCAAGACTATGAGCTGCCTGTCTCTCTTGGGCGGGTACTGCACAGCCGAGTATCGTGCCAGCTGGATGCGCACAGCAGTCTTATTGCAGCTGCCTTAGCGGTACTCCTGATTGCTACAGCACCTGAAGAGTTTGGAGTCCCCGAGTGCACCACCACCCTTGAAGCAGCAGGGTTGTGTGGTCCGCACCGCTGGGGTATTATACTCCCAAATAGCTCGCGAGTCTCTATGTTAACTTACAAAGCCATTGTTGCAGTTCGATATCCTGAGTTGGTCCTCCAAGAGTCCAATCATATCTACATTGGCCACTTTGTGCCACATGACGCCACTGTGGCGCAAGGAGGATTCCGGACAGTACTATGGAATGCACCAAAGGATCTGAGATTGGCTGTTGAGGATGTTGTCTCTCTCTGCAAATACTTGAGGAAGTATTATCACAACTTGCAGCAAGGAGCGACTTCGCAGTTGCTTGTCCTCTGCAACCGAACTGCTGTGCACAATCTGCTCCTACAACATGGCTTTCAGTCAACATGGTATGGCGGGCTGAGAGTTTCCACTACCTCCTCAGCAGCAGGCGCCACGGCGCGCATTGCAGTCATTGTTCAAACTGGTTGTGGGTTTTTTAGTGGTGGGCGCAGAGATGCCACTGCAGATGAACGTGAAGACTGCTATGGGAGAGCCACTGTCGCGCTCACGAGAGCCATTGAACATACATACATTGTCTCGCCTCTCGACATGGCAGGCATGATTGGGATGGCACAGACATTAGGGGTGTACCACTATGGGTACTTCACGCTCAAAGGTAGGGAGATCCAGTACCATGGCCCCACAACCTACCCGAGCGACAAAATTGCTGTACTGGAATGGGGACTAGGGGCGCCCTTCTCCCCACAAGATAAACCCCCTCTAGCTATTGCCATGATTGCTACCGTCAATGGTACACGGTCTTGGAGAAGGTATCGGTTGGTGTTGGCAGGTAAAGAGAAACTACGTCTCTCCTCTGCGGCACTGGCAGCGCTCGAGTCTCACACGCGGGCTCATATGCTGACAACCAGCGGTTTCTTTCCCTGTTCAATTGATCGGGAATACTAACTAGATGTTTCCATGCCGCTTTAGCCGTTGGTGACAGTGTTTGCTAGTTGAAAACAACTCCACAAAATGTGGTGCAAACCAAACCAAAATGTAAAGGCTCAGCTAGATGATCCGGCTGTTTCTTAATGCTCGGCTTAGAGTCTTAACTCGATGCGTACACACTGGTTGTCTTGATGCACTCTTTCTCTATTCATTTTTTTTGCGACACGCTTGTCCTCGCGATCCCTGCGTGGTTTGTGTTGCGTATTCGCTTTGCGTTTATCTTTAATCCTCAATTGACATTTCTGACGGGGTTCTTGATGTAATTGTTGAAGCTGATTTTTGACTTCGACTTATTACTGTTTAACCTTGAACCACGTTGTGATGTTTGTGTGAACTGAATCTGGTTTCGCATTCTCTTTTTCTCAATTGGATTGTTTGCATGTTGAAATTTACGTGCTCTGAATTTTTAAACAACCCTTTCAATCCAAGGAGGTCGAACTGTTTAACCATTCCCAAACAACACAGACACTGATGAATTTATGATTGGCCATTTCCTCTACAAGATGGGTAGGGTAGGGAGGGAGCTCTTTGAATTTGAAGAGCTGTGACTTTTCTTAGCAGAAGCCATTCGTTTTCATTTCTGTGTATGGATTCCCTGGATTTGAACCTTTTCACAGTGACCCAGTTGGAACATTTTGTACGAACTGGCTCGACGATTTCGAGTTCAAATTCCGCCACCACCTACGGAGGCTTCTCCGCATCCCCCTCATTGCAGTGAACCTTGCAACTTTTGTGATTGCACTTGTGCCAGGGCAGGCAAGCATCGAACACATCGGTGTACGCGACATTGGCGCTGACGTGATGGTCGTGGTCCCTCTTGAGTTGGGGGGGGGGCGAGGACAAAGAGGGTGAAAAGAATGATGCTTTGAGTGCAGATGCAAGTTTTGGTTTTGAAGCGTCACTACCTAGTGCACAGTACTCTCAAAGCGTAGCCTCCAATGATGGAGCTGGAGGTGGACCTTTGATTTCACCAGAATTGACAGAGTCTGGCGCCAGCAGCAGTTCAGTGAGAAGGGTGTTGCAAAGATGCTGCTTGGGGAGAACCTTTGTGAGCTTAGCAGGGGCCGTCGTAGGAGAAGACATCTTACAACAATCACTGCGGGATTGCTTCGCTGGCAAAGCAGTTGAAACGCTTGTCGAGGGGGTTCCCGATTTCACTAGGTTTGTAGAATTCCAAGTGTCTTGCAACAATGGGAGGCCGTTGAGCCAGTCGGAGCATGATTGGCATGATTGCCTGTGCTATTTGCGTCAGCAAGGAGCTGGGGCTACGAAAGGCGAATCCTTCATATCAGCTTGGAAGTTCATGCAGGACACTGTTGGTGCTGGTGCAAATGGAACGGACATCATCTTGGGAAGAGTCCGAGGTGCATCCGAAGATCTGATGGCAAAGAAGCGCAAGCTTCAGCAAGCGCTGGCGTTGCCAGCAGAGGTTGTCTGGGAGTTGGAGGGCCTGATGACGAAGAAGATTCAGCCCAAGATAAATGTTATCTTGGGGTTCATGCTATTTTGCATGGTTTTTGTTTCAGGTTTGCAGACGCTGCACGTGCTCACAGGCTGGTGATATCGCAATTTCGACATATCAGTTCGGTGAAATCAGCAAGCAGTGAATACAAGACAGCGTCTGGTGAAAGGTTGTCGATTTTGCTCCCACTTGGGACCGCCCATGACCAGAACCAATGTGTAATGCACCAGTTATCTGGGATAGTTCATGGAAAAGAGACGACTGATACTCTCTTGTGTGGACGAGCTCTATCCACCAACATGCGCCCAGTGGAGTCCCCTTTTGAGTGAAAGAGGTGCTCATGAATTTTGTGAGCAATGCAATAAGGCACTGCACTGTGCCTGAGGATTTGCGGGCACAAAAAGTTTGGCCTGGTGATCAGCACCTCTTCACGGGAATTGTGCATTTATTTTCATTTTCAATGGTTTCAATTTTAAAGAAAATATCGTTGAGAATACGAAGGAAGTAATCTGCTGGCATCCGACTGTGTGCTGATTTTAGCACGTGAAGGTGTCAGGTGAATTGTGATAGGATTGAGAGGTTTGATATGACCATGCGGTGAAAATCCAATTTGACATGTGGTGCTTGTGCTCAGCAGCGGAATGTTGCAACTGAAGCAGATGCACGGTGCTGGACACATCGACTTATTTGAGTTGCATGCTGTTCCAATTTTTTTCCCTTGACATTCATTTCATTTGTGACGCATGGGTGAACAAGTGCGATGCATGTGATGACCAGAACATTGGCATAACTTTAACTGTCTTAATACTCTCACTGGCTAAGGTTCGAACCTCTGTTATCGGTGACAGGTTGGCAGAGCGTTCTGATCCCATGGCTTCAATGGAGTCGGTGGCAAGCTTCAAGGCGCGTGCGTTTGAGATAGGCATGGCAGATACCTTGGTGGAACGGTTGACAAACGCTGGAGTAGACACCTTTGGTAAGCTGGCCTACATTTGCAGTGTGAGCCCAACTTCAGGGGATGACAAACCGTTGAAGGACGCTTTGCAACAGTTGATTGTCGATGGTGACCAACTGAACCCTCAGGAGTTGATTCTGATTCGACGTCTCTGGTTTGAATCATACACCTTGACAGTGACAGAAATTCAGAACAAGCTGCAGAAGAGTCCAAGCGACACACCCAAGACAATTCCTCTGGCAGAAAGACTGGTTAGGGTTGAAGAGCAGCGTGAACGCTTGAAAGGTTTAATCTATGACCAGTTTCTGGAGCCGGCTCATGGACTGACAGACAAGGTACAAGCGATGCTCGAGGACAACGTGGTCACATACCTAGCTCCTGAAAAATGCGTTTCAAGGCATGATGAAATTCAGTGCACAAAGAATGATCAACAGCTGAGTTTTGATTCGCAAGGCAATGTCAAAGTTACTAAGGCTGAGAGTCAGCTGAGTTGTGACGTGACAGGTGAGCTCAGGTTGAGACAGTGTTTGACGAGAAAGGCTTTGGCATTTGATCAGATAAAGCTGTGCTCGTTTGATGTCATGGAGGCTTGGCACAATGCGATGGTACAAGCTTTGATGAGAAAACCCCCAGCGGGGCACAAGTATGTAACCACCCAGCAAATCATGGCCGCTGACAGAGAGCTTTGGAGTTTCTTGTCCCAGACCACACGTGGCAAGTTGAAGGTGACTGTAGGTCAACCTCCCCCGCTTGACGATGAGTTGGAAGCTTTGAGAAGGTCCCCATCGGTGTTGTGTTTCGTGACACCGCTGCCAGGACAGACGCAGAAAGTGGAAGGGCCTAAAACTCCGCCGCAGGCAACACCGAGACCGGGATCGCCTAACACACCGCAGCAGCCTACCAAGACTCCGTCGGGCACCAAGAGAAAGTTGGAGGGAAGTGACACGACAGTGAAGGAGTTGTTACAGAATATGCCTCCTAACTGCACTTCAAAGACAGAACAGAACAAGTTCATTTGTTTGCACTTCAACAATGGCACGTGCAAGCGACAGAAGGCGGCCTCGTGCAACATGGGCACGCACATTTGCTATTTCAAGGGTTGTGGCAAGAAGCGGCCGTACATCGAATGCGGCCACTGACCAGATGAAGATTTACAGGTGAGAGAGGAACAGCATTCTTCAAAAGACGTGGCTGTTTTTGTGGAATTATGTGCGGGCAGTGCAGTTTTGTCGTCCGAGGCTTCCAAACAGGGTTTCCAGACGTTTGCAGTCGATCATGAGATGAATCGATTTTTGCCCAAATCAAAAATTTTCCTTCTTGATTTATCACAAGAGACTTCACAGCAACTTTTGTCGGACATGTACAGGCAAATGAGACCTCAGTGGACTCATATGGGGCTTCCCTGTGGCACGGCTTCCAGAGCTCGTGAGAAACCAGTTTCAGTGTGGGGTGCCCCCCAGCCGCGGCCGTTGCGTGATCAAAACAACCTTTTGGGGTTGGACTGCTTGACAGAATCCGAAAGGCACAGAGTGGACTGTGCAAACAAGGTCTACAGAACTGCTGAGCATGTACTGTTTCAAATTTTTCTTTTGGGGCTCTGGGTATCACTGGAAAACCCGGAGCGATCCTGGCTGTGGGCCATTTTGGCCATGCTTGTGAAACAACGCAACAATGCTGAATATACAGAATGGTATTTCAATTTGGTCGATACCACTTTTGATGCGTGTCAACATGGTAGCTCGTTTGCAAAAACTACCAGGCTGAAGGGCACACCTGGGATTTTTGACCATTTGGCAGGTCGTTGCAGTGGAGACCACGAACATGCAAAATGGCAGGTTCAGAAGCTTAATTCTTCGTGGGTTTTTAACACTGCTGCAGAAGCTGAGTACCCCAGGCTGCTGGCTCAGCGTATGGTTGCTGCAGTTGCTGCACACCTACCACCTGGCCTACTTGACTTCACACGCCGAAAATTTCGGCTGGACCTGTTGCAACAGGCTGACAAACAGCACCGTTTGGCACAACAATTGATTCCGGAATATCGACAAATTCTTTGCACTGACACGCCCCCATTGACAGGGGCATTCAAAATTTTGGGTGAGCCTTCCACTGCGGGGGACAACTACAAAGGCCCAACTGACGAAACGAAGTACAAGATTGGCTTCTATTTCTCCCCGGCGGAGCACTTTGATAGGGCCATACGGCTGAAACACCCTGCATTAGAGTTTCACGTGGTCCCTGACGTGTTGAGGGTCAACGTCTTCAGGTTATGCACTTTGGGGCCTCATGCAATGGCCCAAATGAGGATCTCAGCACTGAAGGACATCATGAAGTTGAAACTTGAAATGGCAGAGCAAGAGAGGCGAATGAGAGAAGGCATGGAAAAACAGGTGCAAGTTGTGACAAAAGGAAAGCCTTTGCTTTTGTGGAGGAAGCTGTTGGAAGAAACAAATTTTCCTGATATGAATGTTTTCAAATATATGAAAAAAGGCGTGCATTTGACAGGTCCCGAAGACCCCTCCCCACTGTACATGACAAAGTACGCTCCTGCCTCTTTGACTGTGGAACAGCTGGATCACCAAGCAATTTGGAAACGCAGAGCGTTAATGGGCAAGGCTATGTCGGAGGAAGAGACTGAGCAGTCAGCTGATTTGAAGCGGGAGAGCTTGGAAGAAGCTGAAGCGGGGTTCCTGGAAGGGCCTTTCACGGAAGCCCAAATAACCCAGCGCTTGGGTTCTGACCAATGGAGCTTGACAAAAAGGTTCTGCCTTTACCAAGGTGAGGAGAAAAAGATTAGGGTCATTGACAACTACAGGGATTCTGGGGTCAACTCCGCTTATTCTTCTTCCTCTTATTTGTCGTTGCAGGACACGGATTTCATTGTAGGGCTGCTGCGATTTATAATGATGGTTTGTGCCCGTCGTGACAAAGTGGTGGTGCACTTGAGCTCGGGTGAGGTCCTGGAGGGAGAGTGGAATCCAGCGATGCTGTCGAAACCTAACTGGCTGGGCAGATGCGTGGATCTTAGCAAGGCATACAAACAAGTGCCAATCCACAAAGACTCCTTGAAGCACGGGGTTCTGGGCTTTAACACCCCGTCGGAGGGCTGGCAGCTGTTTACGACGAGTTCCCTTCCTTTTGGTGCTTCATCTGCAGTATTTTCCTTTAACAAGATTAGTCGGAGCTTGTGGCATGTACTGGTGCACAAGTTTGGGTTTATCATGAGCGTCTTCTATGACGACTTCCCGGTCTTTGAAGTCGAGCCTCTGTCTGACTTATCGACCAAGATCATTGACGCGTTCTTGAACGTGTTGGGATGGCGGCATGCGATGCAAGGGAAGAAAGCGGTGGGCTTTTCAGCGGAACCGATTGCTTTGGGTGTTCAATACCGCTTGCAAGAACTCTGGTCAGGGCAGATGACTGTGGGCAATAAGCCTGGGCGACTGGAGCGCATTCTGGATTTGATAAAGCAGCTGAAAACTGAAGGAAGGAAATCCACAAAGACTGCAGCATCCCTTGCGGGATCAATGAACTTTGCGGGAGGCTTCGTTTTGGGACATCAGTTCAAGCTTGGCACCAATGCTTTAAATGACTGGGTTTATCGAAGGGGGGTGTCTGAGCTTGAGGCGAAACAAGTGTGCAATTATTTGGAAGTGATTGCCAGGTCAGTGACGCCCCGTGTGATTGGACTTCAAGATTCTGACATGCCCATAATTATTTACAGTGATGGAGCGTTTGAAAATGGAATTGGAACGTGGGGTGCATTTGTTTTCGACCCGTTGGACAACAAGCGATGGGTTTTTGCCGGGACAGTTCCAGAGGTGCTTATGAAGTTCTGGGGCGAGACAGTTGGAGAGCAACTTATTTGTGAGATTGAGCTCTTCGCTTACGTTTGTATTCGCTGGCATCTCAGGCATTTGCTGCATCGAAGATATGGTTTCATTTTCATTGATAATGAGTCCTCAAGGATGACAATGATAAAGCGTAGCTCAGCTTCCAACGCAATGTTTCTCTTGGTATCCTTGATCAGTCTTCTTGACGCCATCCTTCCGTTCAGTGCTTGGTGCGAAAGGGTACCTTCAGCATCCAACCCAGCTGACTTACCAAGTAGGAACGACTCCGAAACTTTGTGCAGAATGTTTGATGCCGCGAACCTTGGTGACATACAGTTGCCTCCGTATATACTCAATTTTCTCATGCGAAAGCAGTTTGAAGTAGACCTAGCAGAACTGGTGAGATTTGAAGCAGTCAAGTGATCACGTGCGGCTGGGACTGAGGGGGAAAGAGCAAGCCACTATGGTCGAAATTTGACCTTTGAAACGAAACACGTGTCCACTCACTTGACTCTAAGTGGGGGACGTGGAGAAACCTGCGGTTGTGGAAGCTTTCAACCGGACTTGACGATTTTTCCCCCGACAAGTCGCTGAAGAAAAAAAAGAAAGTGATCGCTGTGCAACCGATCTCATTACATGTCCAAACTTTTCATGGGTGACATGGCGTGATTTTTATTTTCTGATTTTTCGATCCGATTGATGAGCGAAGGCGTTTATTTTCAGACGGAAAGTTTGGCGTGAACGATTCGACATCTCGATTTCTGATTTTTGTTTGAGCTGTCCTATATGATACTTTGTTTTATATGTGTAATAATAGTTACTCCCGTTACCACAGAGTGCTTTCGCAACCAGTGTGAGAGCTTTAGAAACGTAAAGGCTCAGCTAGATGATCCGGCTGTTTCTTAATGCTCGGCTTAGAGTCTTAACTCGATGCGTACACACTGGTTGTCTTGATGCACTCTTTCTCTATTCATTTTTTTTGCGACACGCTTGTCCTCGCGATCCCTGCGTGGTTTGTGTTGCGTATTCGCTTTGCGTTTATCTTTAATCTTGAGACCTCAATTGACATTTCTGACGGGGTTCTTGATGTAATTGTTGAAGCTGATTTTTGACTTCGACTTATTACTGTTTAACCTTGAACCACGTTGTGATGTTTGTGTGAACTGAATCTGGTTTCGCATTCTCTTTTTCTCAATTGGATTGTTTGCATGTTGAAATTTACGTGCTCTGAATTTTTAAACAACCCTTTCAATCCAAGGAGGTCGAACTGTTTAACCATTCCCAAACAACACAGACACTGATGAATTTATGATTGGCCATTTCCTCTACAAGATGGGTAGGGTAGGGAGGGAGCTCTTTGAATTTGAAGAGCTGTGACTTTTCTTAGCAGAAGCCATTCGTTTTCTCCCACCCAAGTTCTTTAATCCCACCCGGGGGA
Organism: Cladocopium goreaui; assembly: GCA_947184155.2. Taxonomy (NCBI): domain Eukaryota; class Dinophyceae; order Suessiales; family Symbiodiniaceae; genus Cladocopium; species Cladocopium goreaui. The sequence goes on from CAMXCT020003323.1 coordinate 114,381, forward strand.
AAGAGCAAGCCACTATGGTCGAAATTTGACCTTTGAAACGAAACACATGTCCACTCACTTGACTCTAAGTGGGGGACGTGGAGAAACCTGCGGTTGTGGAAGCTTTCAACCGGACTTGACGATTTTTCCCCCGACAAGTCGCTGAAGAAAAAAAAGAAAGTGATCGCTGTGCAACCGATCTCATTACATGTCCAAACTTTTCATGGGTGACATGGCGTGATTTTTATTTTCTGATTTTTCGATCCGATTGATGAGCGAAGGCGTTTATTTTCAGACGGAAAGTTTGGCGTGAACGATTCGACATCTCGATTTCTGATTTTTGTTTGAGCTGTCCTATATGATACTTTTTTTTTATATGTGTAATAATAGTTACTCCCGTTACCATAGAGTGCTTTCGCAACCAGTGTGAGAGCTTTAGAAACAGAACAGTCATGCAAAACGCATGAGCAGTTGAATGCGTGTGATGTCCGAGGCTTTGGTGTTTCAAAAGGAGTTTAGATGGTAGCGGAGCCCGAGGATCCGCAAACACTGCGGTGAGGGCATCCGGCTAGGTTGGTTGTAGTGCCCGTTTGTTGGGTGCGACCCGAGCCATACTGCCATTGGTTTTTACAGCTGGAATCTAGGGTACAACTCAGGGATTTTGCTCAATGAGCGCAGCTGGCAGTCCGACGGCAGATGGGAGCCCGGCCGCATCAGCAGGCCAGGGTGTTACTGGTTTGGATGGCGCAGAGATCGCCAGGAGAATGGTGCAGGCAGCTGAAGCAGCAGCTAGTGCAGCTACTGCAGCAACGATGGCTGTGAACGCTATGTCTCCAAGTTTGAGTTCATCGTCAGCAACAGGTGGCGATTGGTTTAAGGTGTTGCCGAAACCTGGAATGTTCGATCCAAAAGATCGCGAGGCAGAGCTGTCACAGTTCCGTGACTGGTGGTGGCAAGTCGAGCAATATGTTGTAGCAGTGGATCCGAAGTTTTCTGGTGATTTTGACCACATTCGTTCGCACATGGACGAAGAACAGCCCTTGGTCGAGCAGTCACCGGATAGAACGAAGAGAAGCGGATTCTTATATGGTTTACTTGCATCGCTGATGCGTCAGCGGCCACTTCTTTTGCTGAAAGGTGTTGAACAAGGAAATGGAGTAGAAGCAGTGCGGCAGCTGTTCAAAACATGTCAGCCGACGTCCAGGAACAGAGCGTTAGCCCTTTTGCATCTGATCATGCAATGGCCCAACTATGACATGCGAAATGCTCTTCTTCCACAGGTTCTCAAAATGGAGGATTCCTTCCGTGAGTACGAGAAGATTGCCTCTCCGTTGAACGAGGAGTTGAAATGTGCTGTCCTCATGAAGTGCTTGGGGGGCCAGTTGAAGACGTTTTTACAGGTTACAATGAAAGAGACAACATCCTACGAGGAATTGCGGGAAGCAGCTTTGGGATTTGATCAAAGCACCATACGATGGACCCACTCCATGTCGTTAGGTGCCAGTGTTTCCAATGCTGCCGATACCGCAGTGCCCATGGATGTTGACAGAGTTGAGAAAGGAAAAGGTAAAAAGGGAAAATCAAAGGATGCCGGTAAAGGCAAAGACAAAGGGAAAGGCAAACAGAAGGGCAAATCGTTTGGAGAGAAGGGTTACAACAGTTCTCAGCAGAGCAGAACAATTCATGGGGAAATCAACAAAACTCTGTGCAGAATTCTGGATGGTCCGGCAAGTCTGACAGTTCAAGCAAGGGTTCAAAGAGCGGAAAAGGACAGAAAGGCAAAGATACTGGCAAGAGCAATCAGACATGTCACAGATGTGGAAAGTTTGGTCACTATGCAAAGGATTGTAGGGTTCGCTTGGTAGGTCATGATGATTCAAACAACAATCAAACTGAAACAAAACCTGACAAACCCGTTATTTCCAACAATTCTGGCAGTGTCAAACGCGTTTTATTTGAACCTGAGCCATGCACGACTTTTCGACAGCTGGATTTCGATCTTACTGGAATGTCTGGTGATGGAATTTCAATGTGAACATGGTTTCAACAGATGTTTGCAGAAACGGTGGATTTACGGACGTTTTCAGAGGTGATTTTCCAGATGTTTGCAGAGACAGTTGCAACAGTGCGGCAACTGACAGAGTTCAGGAAGGATGCAAAATCTCAGCAACTGACAAGGTTTGCAGAGACAGTTGCAACAGTGCGGCAACTGACAGAGTTCAGGAAGGATGCAAAATCTCAGCAACTGACAAGGTTTGCAGAGACAGTTGCAACAGTGTGGCAACTGGCAACGTTCAAGAAGGATGCAAAATCTCAGCAACTGGCAGAGTTGCAAACAGTTGCAACGTTCCAGAAGTTTGCAATGCAGGTTTCAAAGAATTTTCACTGTGCAAAACCCATGCATGTGCTTGCAGTGATGTTTACAACTTGCATGAGCTTTTTCAGCTTGACGACTTCGAGCACTACGTGCGTTGTGTTGCAAATTCATACAGGTTTGATTTGTACGATGTCATGCACTGTGATTCCATGAAGTTTTCATGCAAACAAGTTTACAACAGTGATTTCATACCATGTGAACTGAAAGAACGTGCAAGAGCAGACAAGTGTAGGACGTTTGATGGTTTTCACGTTTGCAGAGCTTCAGAAGATGGTCACAGTTGCAAAGCTTCACAAGAGTGTCATGTGCGTGCAGTTGCAACAACTTCACATTCTGACATTGTGCTTGATTCAGGATCAGACGTCACGTTGCTTCCTTTTTCAATGTCAGGACTTGGAACGCCCAGTGCAACATGCTCAGAAACGTTTTTGAGGGATGCACAAGGAAAACAGATCACAACCACTGATGTGAGAGATGTGACATTTGTTTTTCAATCGACAGATGGCCAAATGGTGCGTGTCAAGGAGAGAGCTTTTTCAGTGAAAAGGTGGATGTGCCGTTGCTGTCATTTGGAAAACTGATCAAATCAGGTTGGGGAATCTTGTCAACAGGTTCCAACAGTCCACCAGTGCTTTCACACAGCAGTGGAGCTTGCGTTGAACTTGGGTTCAGAAACAATTCACTGGTTGTTGAAGGTGACATCAGAATGGTTCAAGATGTGAGAGCAGTTTCAGTTGACATTCCTCGCACCTGGCAGAACTTGAAGGCAGGTTGGTACACTGTAGGTGACTTTCCAGTCTGCAGCTCAGGTGCTCAGCGTTTTGTTGATGTCACTTCAGATTACTTGGTGGTGGATTGGCCTTATCGCACAACACTTGCATACCATGACATCAGAGGTTGGGAAGTAATTGAACTCTGTGAACGCTTGTTTCCAATGTCTGACAGAGCAGCGCCCATTGTTGAAGGTGGATACAGACGTTTGTTGACACTTCTTTCGAAGAGTGTGCTGTCAATTGCAGATTTTGGAATGGTGATTTCAGAGCCTGTTGTCAGTGACAGATCTTCAGGTTCAGCAGCTATGCAACAGAGTGCACAACGCCCTCAACCAGAAGCGCAAGAAGCAGTTGCAGAGGAAATGGAGGACATTGAAGTTGCAGTTGAAATTCCACAAACAATTGCAATTGCCCCACGTCCAGACAATGTGAAGATTGCTGGAGTTGACGTGTCTTGCACTTCAGCTATCAGTGTGCTGAAGGCTGCATGTTCATACCTTCAGGTGAGTCAGTCAGGTAGCAAATCAAAACTGTGGGAACGCATACTTGCAACTTTGGACAAACGTGCAATTGAAGCTGAACGTGAACTTGCAGCTGTTGCCATTGATGAGAGTCAGAGAAAGGCAGACAGCATTCAGGTTGCAGAGCCACCGACAGACCCTGCAGTTGTGGCAAGCCACAATTTGACACACATGCCATATCAGCCCTGGTGTCCTGCTTGCGTGATGAGTAAGGGACGCCCAGATCAGCACAGAACAGACCCCAGTTCTTTGCAGCGCCGTGAGTTGCCAATCATTTCATGGGATTTGTGTTTCAGTGGGAAAACCTGTGAAGCTGTCAGTGAAGATGATGCACAGGCAAAACTCTCAGCGCTTGTTGTTCACGATTCACATACTGGTGCAGTGCAATGCATTCCAATACAGAGCAAGAAGCAGACCAAGTACATGAGTGCTGAAATTTTGAGGTTCATCAACTTTCTTGGTTATGGTGATGTGATGCTGCGTTGTGACCAGGAACCAACGACACTTCAAGTCCAGAAGTACGTGCAGAGAGCCCGGCAGCAATCAAACTTGCGTACAGTGGTTGAGAACTCAAAACTTTTGGATCATGGTGGAAATTCTGCAGTGGAAAAAGCAATTGATAGGATCAGATTGCAAGCTTCAGTTTTTCTGCATCAACTTTCTCAGAAGATTGGTTTTGAGATTCCTCCACAACACCCGTTATTTGCCTGGGCCTTTGTTCATAGCAGCTGGATTTTGACGCGTTTTGGAGTGATTGCGGGACAGACTCCATATGAACTCATAGCTGGACATGCGTACAATGCAAAGCTTTGTGAGTTTGGCTGTCCCATCATGGTTTATGTTGGGGACAGTGTGAAGCAGAAAACAGACGCAAAGTGGAGAACAGGCATTTTCCTTGGAAAGGTGCTGACAAACGATATGTATCTGACTTCAGTTGCAGGAACGTTGAAATTGACCAGATCAATCAAGGCAATTTTTCCAAAATGGGAAGACCACATGGAGGACTATCGACAGGTGCTTGTGTTTCCATGGCAACTGGAAGGAACCATTGGCAACAGAATCGTGCCGACCTTGCGAGGTTCAACTGCTACAGGTGGCATTGCAGTGCCCCCATTGGATGATGAGATGGGTGAAGAGCCATTAGATGATGTGGAAGAGGAAACAGTTCCACCAACTCCAATTCCTGATTTTGTGCCTCTTCAACCTGCAGTTGGTATGAGACCTCCACCCGCAAGTGCTGTTGTCAGTGATCCAAATGGTGGAAGACCGACAGAATCAGTTGCAGCAATTCCCAATGTTGAACTTCATGCACAGGTGCCTGAAGCTACTGAGGAGGCGGGGCATCCTGCTCCTAGCCTTGGTCTCCCAGGACCTGCGACGCCGTTGGAGATGCTCAGACCTGCAGTTGAAACTGTAGGCATGGAAGCTGAAGGCACAACAGAACCAAGTGCAAAGCGCCAGAAACTTTCAGTGTTGCGTGTTGGTGATGAAGAGCTTTACCACATGGATGTGGACAATGATGAATATCTTGCAGATGCGCAGTTTTCTGAGTTTGCAATGGAAGCCACAGTGGATGTTGAGATGAGTGACTTACAGGAACCTCAGCAAAACGAGATGTCTGAGGACGACCTGTGGCAACCGTTTTCTCAGTTTGAGCCTGAGCTGTCTTCAGAAGAACTTCAACGTGTTGATGACTTTGCAGATACAGTGGAGATTCAGCGTTTGTTTGGAATGACAGTTTTGTGCAAACATGAAGACTACAAAGGGGAGCTGGGAACTCAGTTAAGTGCCAAGTTTGTCAGAACGTGGAGAAAGAAAACCCGTGTCCAATTTGACGCAGAGGGCAAGATGGTTTCAAGTGGACCTGCGTGGTTGAGAAGGTCCAGACTTGTTGCAAGAGAATACAACTGGTTGGATGTACGTGATGATGTTTACAGTCCTTCCTCAAGTGCTGCAATAGTGAAACTTCTTCCAGCCCTTGCGATGTCCAACAGTTTTTGTGAGCAAAGCGTGTTGGGTACTTTGGACATTGGCGATGCTTTCTTGCAGGTGCCTCAAAGCACACCACGTGTTGTGAGACTTGGTTCAACCAACTATGTGATACTGAAGTGTTTGCCCGGCCAAAGAGATGCTTCGAAGTTGTGGTACCAATTTTTCGTGGAAAAGTTGCAAAAGCTTTTTGGTGCCAGCGTTTGCAAAGAGCAGCCATGTGTTTTGAAGGTGGAAAGAAAAGTTGCAATGGTCATGCATGTGGATGATATTCTTTTTCTGGGTGAACAAGGTTGGATTTGTGAAACCTTCCTGCCTGGCTTGGAGCAAGAGTTTCGTTTGACCAGCAGCGTTGTGGACAGACAGAAAGGTGGGAGCTTTGAGTTTTTGAAGCGACTACATGTTGTGGAGCCTGGATATGCTGGAATGACTGTGTTTTCAGAATCAAAGCATGTTCACACCATGTACGACCGTTTTGCAAAAGCCAATGGAAAGCCAGCAAAGCTTAGCAAGACACCCAGTGCACCTTCGAGTTCAACCACCAATGTTTCCAGTCAGCAGCCACTTTCAGATGCGATGGCAGCTGAGTACAGATCATTGGTTGGCCTTGCAATGTATGTCAGCCAACAGCGCTTCGACATCCAGTACACTGTCAAAACCTTAGCATCAAGTTTGAAGTCCCCGACAACTGGAGCATGGTTTGAGCTTGGACGCTTGGTTGGGTACCTCAAACAGACTGAGTTACATGCGCTTGAGATGCAGCAGACAGTGAAAGGGTGCAGTTTCCTTGAAGCGTTGAATGGAGGTTGCAGTGATTTGGAAGGAGACAGACCAAACTGTCTCGAAACCTTTTCAGATGCAGACTGGTCAGGCAGCGGGAGCCAACGCTCAACTTCCGCTGCAGTCCACGTTTTGAATGGACTGATAGTCCACAGCACAAGCCGTACACAGAAGTGCATTTCTTTGTCAAGCACTGAGTCAGAGTGGTATGCAGCCAGCGCTGGAACATGTGATGGACTTTACCTACATCACATTGTGTCTTTCTTGTGTGACGATGATGTTGGATGCCTGGTGCTACACACAGACAACAGTGCAGTCAAAATGCTTTCAGTGAAACTTGGTGCAGGGCGGTTGCGCCATATCACGGGCAGATTGCTATGGCTACAGGACAAGGTTGCAGCAAATGAGTTGCAGATCAAGCAGGTGAAGACAACACACAATATAGCTGACTTGAACACAAAGGCATTGAACAAAGACCGCTTTTACTGCTTGCTGTACATGTTTGGGTTTGTTGTGAATGGAGAAAAAGTTGGTGAAGCAGAGTTCACCAGAATGCAGACCCGTGACCTGTTGAAGCAGCAAGTGAGGGTTGTGAGCGAGGTTGTTTTGGAGAAGAATCAAGCAGTGCCTGGTTCAAAGCTGAACAAGATAGCAAAGCAAGTGCTACGCATTTTGGCGTCATGCAGTTTGATGTCGCTTGCAGAAGGTGAAAACGTTGTGACAGATGTTGTTTCAGTTGGAAACTCCTTGAGGGGAGACACCAGTGAAGCCTTGGGTCATTGGCTACCGCAGTTGAGCCCAATGACCATGATGTGTTTTGTTTGCGTTTTCATGCTACTGCTTGGATGGGTGATGTTCATGACACCCGATGGAGGAGAACCAGAACCAGAAGAAGAAAATGAGAGACAACAAGAACGAGAACCAGCAGCAGAACCACTCACTTCCAGATACCCAATGAACAGGAGATCATTAGGTCACATCTATGCCAGCGTGATCAATGGTCCAATGTTCAGAGTTGAAGGAATGCTGGTATGGATGTATCATCGATGCGAAGCACGAGCGCGAAGGAACGTGAATCGCGTTGTCAATGGGTTTCGCATGGATACCTTACAACAACTGATACGAGCGTGTTACTGCTTTGAAGAGATGACCGAAAGTGAGTCGCAACACATGATGGACAACGTGGTTGCGATGACGGACTTGACAGATGACGAAACCTCTCCTCGTCATCAGATGTCAATGGATGAAAGAGAGACCGAGATCTTTCAAGCTTTTCAAGCTTACCAAGTTGGTTTGGACTTGGTGAGAAGGATTCGCAATGCTGAGAATCGACAAAGTGAAAATGCAGAAGCAAATGAAACTACAGCAGAGGCCGAGATGAATTCAGAGTCTTCTGGATCAGAAAACCTTCCAGAGCAGCTGAGAAGGTATTTGAACATACCGTTAGAAGAAGCTTCTGACCCAGAACTTTGGATGGAGATACACCATGGAAGTGTGGAAAACGAAAGTGAGAATGAAACCTGAGACAAAGGTGACCTGCTGTGGGTTAACATGATCCCACAGAGGTGTTCTCAGAGTCTGCTGTGGGCTAACATGATCCCACAGAGACAAAAGGACTTCAAAAGTCTGCCATGGGTTAACGCGATCCCATGGAGACATGAGAGCCAATAGGTAGCAGTCGTTTCACTTAAGGTGACAAGCTGTTTTCTACCGTGTGATTTCACGACCCTGGAACTGAGACTTTGGCAGAAGTCTCCGTGAAATCGGAAGTTTTCTTTTGAGCTGTTTGGTTTACCAATGTAACCATCTAGCAGGCTTGGTGTGATGAGCAAAATAGCTCACAAACCAAGGGCGGGGTAACTAGATGTTTCCATGCCGCTTTAGCCGTTGGTGACAGTGTTTGCTAGTTGAAAACAACTCCACAAAATGTGGTGCAAACCAAACCAAAATAGAACAGGCATGCAAAACGCATGAGCAGTTGAATGCGTGTGATGTCCGAGGCTTTGGTGTTTCAAAAGGAGTTTAGAAATACTTGTATGGTTATGCAGCTGACGGGTACCGATCTCCACTCTGGCTTTGTGCTGCCTATAATGGACACCCACCACTAGTGCATCGACACAGCGGGTACAAGCTTTTCTTTCATTCGGGAATCCAGGATAGGCAACTTGTTGTGATCCCGGGCATCCATTATTTTGACGCCCACCGAATTCAACCGCTGCTTGTGAATTCGTTGGAACATCAAATTGATCCGAGGTCCATGAAACTCGCAGGCCCTGAGGGTGCAGATGATACTGTGAATGACCCCTCATCTGAGGAAGAAGTTTCCACGGATGCTGAAAGCGATCAAGAAGACCCCACGGTCGCATGGTGCCCACCGATACCTGATGCAGCTGAAGACCCTTCTGAAGCTGAGATCGCAAGTGCGGCTGACAAACTGGCTATCTTGATCTCGCATGTCCAACCCAGTGCAAACCCCTTCTGCATCCCCGAAAACCTTGGAGCACTTCCACCGTTGTGGCTACAAGCAAGATTGACTTTGTCTTTGACTGCTATTCAAGAGAAGTTTGCACGCATCTTATTGAGTGCTGCCAGCGAGCTGTGGTTGCGAGGGCAACTAGCCACTGTGGAGGATGTCCTCCTACGAGTTGCAAGGGCTCTCACAATTCGATTGGCAGAGAAGCTAGCCCAGGCGCTGAGTTCATTGATGCGATTGGCTGAATCCATGGTAACTCCAGAAACCGAGTGCCTTTTGTATGCTACATATTGGTTTCGGCCCATCCTCTCTGAACTTATCGGATCTGCCCGGGAAAGCTCTGATGTGAACAGAAATCGAGCGCCCAGTGGCCCAGTCAAAGTATTGGTCACAGATCGACCGCATCGACGCCTCACAGGAGTAGTTGACCTTACAAGTGGTGCTTCTGCCCTCCTGGCATGGTTTCCAGCGAGCTGGGCCAGCAAAATTGCTCCGCGATTTCTTGCTAATCCTACTGAAAATGCACAGAAACCACAAGAAATCAATATCACCTGCCCGAAACGAGCATGTGATGAGACTCCCATGGAGGGAGAGAAGCAAACGCTCCAGGCCGTCAAGTTTGCCGCCAAAAACATGCCTGGCCTGAATCTTGCACTTGACGAAGACTTCCGGCGAGCAGGCTGCTTTGAAGAGCTAGCACATGGGTACGTAATGGGGCTTGTTGAGCCGTGCATGATGCGAGGTCTCCAACCAGTGGGACCGAGTCGTACCACTCTGGAAGTTATCATCCCATCGCAGGCTGGGCTCTCTCCGGACAAGTGGAAAGAAACGGCCACGTTATGCCCATTAGATTGGCCTTCTAACTATAGCCTCCTGCGACTATGGCACACTAATGGAAGTCTTCACCAAACAGAAGCGAGACTCAGGGACCAGTTGTCGCACAGCCACATGTTTGCTGAATGGACAGTGCACCCTCAGAGGTTTGCAGAACGAGTCTTGTTTCAGCAGCCCGCGGTATATGCGGCAGAGCATGCTTTGCAAGCAAACTTACGGGAGCTAAATTTTCCGGACAGAAGAGTCCGCAAGAGAGTTCCTCCAGCAGACTTAGCGACACACCAAGAGGCGATCAGGACACTTTACCAACATGCAATCGCACAGCAGCGAGTGAACCCAGTCTCATTTGGGCTCACCAATGAGTGGCTCGACACTATCAAATCAGACAAACAACATTATCATGAACACTTTGCGAAAAGTATGACAGGATCCCTTACCTGACCCACCCTTCTTGGGTCTACCCCTTTCTACCCCCTGCTTTCTGCCTTCTCCTCCCTTTTTTATCTGAATGCTTGTTTCACTGTCCCGACAGCCATGCGTGCTGATGTACTACAGTTGGGATCAACATTCGATTTTTGTGACTTCAGCCGGGATAGTTTATCTTGGTGCTGCTGGTGTGTCTGTCCAGAGACGTGACAGGTGCACTGGTATACAGTTCGGCTCTCAGCTTTTCCTCATTTTTCGTTGTGAGATCTAGCCTGCTCTGTTAGCCCATTTCCCTACATCATCCTAGCCCCTCAGTAGAGAGCTTAGACCATACGAAGGCAGGCTACCAACGAGGGAGCCTGTTAACTTGGTAGGGGCATAATCCGTGCTAGGTCTTAACAACCTTGACTGGGTGACTAACCAGATGCTGTCGCGCCCACCCCTGGTCTGAAGATCAAAACAGTCCATCACCTCGTTTTTGAATTCGTTTGTTGTTTCCCAGGCAATTCCTTCTGACAGAGCTTGCTGCCCTATTACCTTGGCCGTGTGTTTGCCTTTCTTCTGTGTTGTTTTTGTGTCCGTTGCTGCCCCTACTTTGTGGAAGCCCCCCCTGCCCCCTCGGATAGCTCCCACTGGGCGTCTTGGTCCAGTTGTTGGTTACTGGTGCCTCCCTCCAGGTATCTGTTGCTCCTGGCGACGGCTTGGTTGCCTTGCCATTGTGCTTGGGGTGTCGTGGTGCTTTGTTTCCCCTCTTCGTTGTGTCTCGTGGCAGCAAAGGCCTAGGGCCCTGTGTGGGGATTTATCCCTCTACACCACGTTGCATGCGCTGCTGGGGTTCTCTGTGTTCCGTCACTGAGGTATTCATCTGCGTATGCTCCGCTAAGGCACTCTTGTATCCCCTCTGGTACATTTGTGTCCTTCCTCTGTCTGTCCTCTGCTGCCTCCTGGCTCCTCTCCTTCTCTCTTCTTTGGTGTTTTCGCGTGTGTGTGCGTGTGTTTCTGCCCTGCCCCGCTATGCTTCCCCCCTGTACTGGCCTGTTTGGTTTGCTGGTTCGATTGTCACTAAGGATTCCGAAATACTATTTGCTTAGATGTGCTACTAAGGTCGCCATGTGTCGGCTTGCTGTGACTAAGGATTTGCCTGCTTTACGGTGGCTTCTGGCTGCATCTTGTCCTCTACTTACTTGAATTCGGTTGGTACGGTTGTTGCTTTTGGTTTTTTGTCTGGCTTCTTCCTCGGGGTGGGCCTCTCTCTTTCTGGTGATTTCTGTTGTTTTTTCCGAGAGGGGCGGTAGATACCCGGTTAGAGCCATGGACTGGGCTGCACTGCAGCGAGCTTTATTGGCGCTGTCCAGTGGAGCTCTCTGCAGTTCAGTCTCGAGCGCCCGCGAGCAGCAAAGTCTGCCAACATGGTTCGGTGCGTTGATGGGACGTAGTGATTCTGCTAATGGCCCACTCTAGGGGAGAGTGGCCCTATGTGAGATGCACTGCGAACCTCTGGAACATCTGACTTGCTGCAGGTTTTTGCTGGGACGATGACACCTTGTGAATCCTGCTAGTCAATCTGGTGCTGGTACAGCGAACCTAGTCACCCTTTCAAGTTTGTGGCTTGAGCACGACTGCCATGCGAGAGCGGCGCAATTGTGTACAGGTCGCTAGTAGCAATCTTTCTTTGCTTGAGCCTACCCTCTGCACGAGCATATCTTATTCATCTGCAATGACCTTACGGAGAGAATCAGTATTTTGCGGAAATCGTGTACCATTGGCACCTTTCCAGGTCCCCTTGGTTTCCTACGGTATGACGGCATCTGTGATGAGTTACAGTTATAGTCTTGCATGACCTACAGGCTGTCAATACCTACCCCCCCTTGAGGGGGGTATTGAGTCACATCGCTATTGCGGCAGTATCTTACTCCAGAGACAGGATTCCGACTACGCTGACCATTACAGGACCAACATTGACAATGAGAATGGCAATGGGCACCAGCTGTGCTATACAGCTACTTCTGATTTGCCAAATTTTCTGAGAGCTTGCGTGACAGTCAAGGCGGTTTCTGGATGCTGACAGTTCTCGCACGTGGATGACGTTAGATGAACTGCCGCAATAGATAATTAGTTTGCATGTTTCTAAAAGTGATACTGTTGAATCATTTCAGTATCACATGGCAAATCTAAGTTGGGTGTTTTTTGTTGGGCCTTGCCCCGTTTTGGTGTTGTTTCGCTGTGTTGTTTTGTGGCGAAACGCAAATCTGGCTGGGGGATTTGCGGGTCGCTTTGGTTTTTGGTGTGTCGTGTTCTTGGTTTGAACTGATTTGCCATTCTTACGGGCCATACGTGTCCATTTTTGTTTTGTTCTCAGATTTTCACTGCTTACGCAATTGTAAGGACCGAGCCTAGTGCAATATCGGCCACGCCAGAGGGGAAAAAAAAAGAAGCAGGCTTGTCGCCAAACACTAAAGTCTTTGGCTGCTGAATGTCTTGTTGGCGTTCGTTTGGGCTGCTGAATTTCTTGACTCCTGTCTGCGTGGACTGATTGTTTTGGTTCCTTGCATTTGGTGCAGGTGGCTGTTTGTTTTGGACAGATGTCGTTGACACACTTCCTAGATCTGGGTTGGTGGGTTGGTGCCTAGAAAGTGTATTTTTTGCTGATGAACACACAATTTTTATCCCGCACCCGCTGTCAATTTGGGAATAGACCGAGAGGGGACAGCGAAAAGCCAAGACGGTCAACAAAAAAGAAGATTGGCTCATATAAAGCGTAAATTTGCAACGGCCCTTTCAATGAAGGTGAAACCTGTTTAAAAATGTGGCATTCATGTGCATTTGCTCCAATTTCAGCCGTCGAGGCTTGCCTCGAAAATTCTCCCTTATCCTTGCATTTTTTGTTTTGTTGCAATTTCTATAGCCTCGAGGCTGCCTCCAAGCCTGCTTTGAAGCCTGCCACCAGACTCATCCTGAAAGATTGTTTTTTTCCTCCCAGTTCGCATGGTCGAGAACCGGAGTTGCAACAGAGGATACAAATGCCTTTTTCCCGTCTTGGAGAAAGCGCGCTGTTTTGCGCTAACTTTGCTGTCGCCCCTGCGGGTTTGATTTGCTTGGCATGTGCAATACTTCTGGCAGTCACGGTGTGAAAACTGACAACGTTTAGTGCAGATTTTGGTGGCAGGTGCGGTATTTACGGCGTGTGTGACACTGAACCTACAGAGGGTGAGCGTTTAGTGCGACAGTTGTGGCACTACGCGCCTTTTACGTGTTTGTGTTTTTGTTGTTTGTTTTCTGTTTGTGTTTGGTGCTGTTTTTGGTCTTTGTTTCTTTGTTTCTTGGTGTTTTGCCTGGTTTTCTTGATGAGCGTGACAGTGCATAGGACTATGTATCGGTCCTCCACCAGTTTACTTTTGCGGCCACTACAGCAATGGCCTTTGCGTGACTTAATTAATCAATTAATCCTAATTGCAACATGCTCTCAAACGTGTTGAACGACCTGGCGGAAGCCATGAAGGCGTTGGACGGAAAAAAAAGGCACTACGCGCCTTTTACCGTGGAAAAAACCAGCAAAACAGGTCCAGCGTGTAGCGTGTAGTGACTCTTTTTCTAAACTATATTGATCTTTAAAGAAATAATTACAACCGAACGCCAGGAAACGGCGAAAATGTGTCTCCGGCCACAGCGCGGAGCGTTTAGTGGGGTACTACACGCCCAAACGGTCGCATCTAAAAATCGCTGTTTTACCACAGTGCGAAGCGTTTAGTGCCGATCTTACTGGCAGGCGCAGTATTTGCGCTCTGCGTCGCGCCAAAATCACAGAGGGTGAGCGTGTAGTGCCGCCAGTTGTGGCACTACACGGCAGGTTTCTGTGCACAAACCTTGGCAGGCGCAGTATTTCAAAAGGAAACATGGCCACCCCACAGCTTAAAGCCTGCCACGGCTGAAGCTGTGAGGTGGCCACGTTTGTTTGTCAAATACTTGCCACGGGCTAAGCTGTGAGGTGGCCATGTTTGCTTGTCAAAAACTGCCCCTGCCAGGGTTTACGCTGTGTAGTGGCCATGTTAGCTTCTGAATTACTGCGCCTGCCAGCGTGTAAGCTGTCCAGGTTAAGCTGTGAGGTGGCCATGTTTGTTTGTCAAGTACCGCAGGTGTCAGGGTTTAAGTTGTGAGGTGGCCATGTTTGTTTGCAATATTTGCCACAGGTTGAGATGTGTGGTTGTTTACTTCTGAAATGCTGCGCTTGCCAAGGGTTTAAGCTGTGATGTGGCCATGTTTGCTTCTGAAATATTGTGCCTGCGACGGCGTTGTTAGCTGCCAAAGCACTGCGCCTGCCACGGGCTTAAGCTTTTGAAATATTGGGCCTGCCGCTTTAAGAGATCTGTTGAATACGCCCCGCTCCCCAGCGGCAATGCTGCGTCAGTGTGAGATGGACTGAAGGTGTCATATGCTTCTTTACAGCATTCCACCAGTAGCATTGCCGCCGGGGGTGTGGGGGTTCTGCGCTGCCCGCGCAAAAACTAACGGGAGAAAAAATGCAGGATCACATGGAGGTGAGGCCATGGCGGCCACATGGTATCTTCTTTATTTCGCAAGAGAAACGGAACATATCGAGGGACGAAAATATGCATGTGCTTTGAAGTTAAGGTCCCACACGGGGCATGTGTCCACATTTTGGACTGCAGGCTTTCATAAAAGCAATGGATATCTTGGCTGGTGATCATTGCCAGCGTTTTTTGGTTTCAGATCATTCAGTCTTGACGTGTATTATATAGATTCGAGTCCCCGTGAGCCTCGCTTTGTCCTCGTGCCATTACGTTTTGCGTCCGAGGCCTGGCCTCGGGCAGGCCTCGGGCCTCGGGCAGGCCTCGGTGAGCCTCGGAGCGCCTCGAATGCCAACAAACCTGCTTCATCATGGCCCCTAAAACAGGGCCGAAAAAAGTGTTCAAAACATGGCTGCGATAGAGGGACCTCGACAGTAGCAAGCGGCCTTGGGACGCACAAAGAGAAAAAGGTATGTGTTGACATTCATGTTCAGGCTGCTGGGCCGCAAATCTGCTTGCAAAACATTTGCGGGCAGCAACGAAATTCTCCGATGGCTGACCCCATTTTTGGGTCCAAATATGGACCCCAAAATGCCTTCACGGTTCACCGTGGGGACTGTTTGAAGTCGCTTGGCCCTCTGGGGGGCTTGGGTGGGGATCTCGCCCCTCGGTCTCTAGATTCCTGCTTGCTCCCTCTGCTCTGCTCGCTGCCTCCTGCTGGCGTGTCCTCTCCTCCGCGTTGCTTTCTTCTGGGTTTGAGTTTAAAGGTGTAATAGGTTGAGCTTCCAGGTTCAGCGTTAAAAAAAAAAAGAGGGAGGAGAACACTTGTGTGAGTGTGAACCGTTTCAGTTGGTTGCTTCAGTCGCAAATCTGTTCACACGATGTTCGGTTTCTGTTTACCTTTTGATTTCCCATTGTTGTAAAAAAAACACTGAGGGAGATTCAGTCTGATGTCGTTCGAAGAGTTGTGCTGACCACTCCAATTTGTTACGTGTTGCTTGAAGGTTCAAGGGCTAGAGAAATTTTGAACAGTCAGGGACGCGCTGCAATCTTCGACGTATGGCATGGATTGGAATGATGTTCCAGTTAAACAGAGCTTTAGGCAAAGGCTGAAGGAAATCTTTGGTGATTTGAAATACCTGTGGTATTCGTTTGATGATGCGGCTGGTGCCCAAGACCTTTTGCAAGGTATTTTCACAGAGACGGAGTGGGCCGACTTTGGACAGTTGAGTGTTGAGGGACTGGTTGCATGGCATACCAAGTATGGACCACAGGTCAAGAGGCAGCGTATCCTTGACCGAGAATTGAGTTTCGAGTTTTGTGCACATCCCAAACGGGACACAGTAGGCACCATACAAGAAACTTTTGAGCAGATCATGAAGGAGGATCCCCGTTTTATGTTGGATACTATGAAACGTTCCCAGCGTAGGTCTTCAACTGGGGAAGGACCGGAGACGAGAGCGGCCAAAGAACAACAAGAGAGAGACAGATATGCATTAGAACTTGCAGGCATTTTACAGGAGGCCGTTCTGCCGGTGAGTCTCCAGATAGAGGCATTGCAGGATCCGAACAAGGCTTGGCTACGACTGTTTGGTGCAAGGCGGTCAAAGACCTTGAGAAACAGATACAGGTCATGGAACCGTTTTCGCACATGGCTGGTAGCCTACTCAGGTAAGACCTGGCCGGGCGGCTTGGATGTCTTGATACACTACATTGAGGAACATATACAAAATGGGGTTACATTCAGTTTCATTTCAGAATTTCAGGCTGCACTGGTTGTTTTAGAACAGGCTGGACGGATTCCGGAAGGTAAACAGTTGTCGCGGGATCCATTGTGGAAGGCACATATTGAGAGCTGGAAACAGGAACTGGCCACGAACACGTTCCCAAAGGCTGCAAAACCATACACGACAGCAATTTTGTTGGCGCTTGAGCTGTTTGTCATTGAGATGGATCATGAATTCTGTCTGCGGCTAATTGCATGGTGTATGTTGGTTTCAACTTGGGCTGCAATGAGGGTTGACGATTTGCAGAATGTCATGCCGGAATCTGTCAGGCTTAGCAACCGTGGCTTGACACTCAGGATGGCCAGGACGAAGACTACTGGAGGCGCCAAATTGCATGGGCCCATTTGTGCATTTGTTGCCAGAGACATTTCGATCTCTGGATACGACTGGCTTATTGAAGGTTTTCAGATGCTGCAACGTGAGGACCTTATGTTTCCAAGGGATTATTTTATTCCAACACCTGGTAAAGACTGGACTCTGTTTAAGAACTAGATCTTGGAACCACCTTCAATGGCAAATTATTTCAGGATCGTTTTGGGAAAATTGGGAACGCCACGTTTCCAAGATGGATACTGGCGACAGAACAAGGCAATGGACCTGGTGCCGGGGGCCATGCTGCTTTTCTGGTCAGGCCATAGCCCACGTCATTTCCTGACACAGGCGGCAGCATCGTTAGGAGTGGACAAGACTAAGCGGGACTTCCTTGGAAGATGGTCGATAGGACGAACAGGAAGCAATGCATACTTGCATACATCACGTCAAGTGGTGGAAGAGGTTCAGCATTTGGTCAGGGACTCAATTGTGTTGGGAGCCCCAGCGTTGGATGAGTCAGAATTGCTGGAAGATATAATGCATTTTGCAGACAAACATGAGCTGGTGGGGCAGAGAGTCAGGAGGCGCCACACGCATGACTACAAGAGAGCCAATGCTGGTGAGGTTTACGACACGTTTGATTCTGATGTTGAACAGGTAGACGTTCAGGAGAAACAACAGGTCATGGAGGCCGTGCAACGAGAGGCAGGTGAGAACCCAATTCATTTGGGTTATTTCATCACGACGTCGAGGAGGACAGGGTTTAGACGATTACACATGCATGGCAAGTGTCCGGTGCGCTCAGACAGATGCATCGACAGCACAGATGTTGACAATGTTCAGGATGCAGCATATGATGCTATTTGCAAGATTTGTCAACGTAAGATTTCAGAAGAGTTGGGTCGCATGACAACTGACCATGATGCCTCGAGCGATTCAGGCGATTCGTCCTCTACGAACACATCCGGAGACGAGGCAGAGGCTGAAGAGGCCGAGGCTGGAGAGGCATCAGAATGGCAGCCTGTGATTTAGGACAGTTTGCAGTACATGTCAGTTTGTTTTCACCTTCATTTGCACCGTTCTTGTCACCACTTTTGCAATTGCAAGATGGACTGTCCGAGACAGAAGGTTTAGGATGTTTTGCATTTGCAGTTTAAGTTTCATGTCTGCCACATTCACAGAATAGTGGCAATAGGGCGCTGGCGCTAAACGAGCGCAATGGCAGTTTGCAAAGCGATCAACAGATCGTAGACGTTTCAGTGAAAATGCATCGGGTTAGTTGGCGATTCATTTGTCCCGCGTCCTCGGCACTCTCCCCATCTCCTCTTCACACATTTGATTTCAGAGCACAAAGAAAAGTTTCAGTCATGGCGGTCCAAAGACACAGAGAAAGAACAGTTTGGAGAATTGATTTGGGATTCCAGTTTATTTATTTTCGTTGTTGAGGCTCAGAGTTTGAGATGGTTACAGAATTTCAATATGTGACATGTTTCATGTGTTATATTTTTTTTTGTTTGTGTGGTTTGTCCTGCGTCCTCGGCACTCTCCATCCTCCTCTTCACACATGGGAGTTTTAAGAGATAGGAAACAATACAAAACAATTCAGCTTTAGCTTCAGACTCAGCGATGGCAGTGACGGATGATGATCGCAGGGAATACTTGCGAAGCAACGTCACTTCTGATCTGCAGTATGTTTGGGATGATGCCGAAATCCCGCTAGCGCTTCAGTATGAGATGGCCCAGCACTACAAGTCGCTGAGGGTCTTTACAGCCATAGGAGAAAGCTCCGCAGATGTGCGGACTGCAGTCCAAGCCGACTTCAACTTGGACCCAGCAAGAGACCCAGCGCTGCGGGCACAAGTAGCGCAGGTGGTTGCAGCTTGGAATGCAGGAAAAGAGCTATACACCAAAGAGAAAGAGATCCAAGCCGAGAGCAAGGTTCTTGGGGTCCCCCGTCACCTTCAACACAGTGAGAGATTGGCAATGCTTAAGGCAGTCGAAAAGGTCTTAGGCCACCTCTCCGACCACGAGACACCCAGTGCGGAATACCTTGCTTTGAAGGTTGAAGAATGCGAAAATGGAGAATGTACAGCAGCAAGCCTGGATGAAGTGTCTTCCAAGGCTGACCGTAACACATCAGCTCTGCAGACATCACTGGACAGCACGGGCCATGTGAGGATCACCAAAACAAAATCCAAAGGCCGGCTTCCAGAAAGCACAGAAGAATACCGGAGGTTGATGAAATTGGAGGCCACAACATGGCTGTGTATGTCTTCGAAATTCAAGTCAAAGCACTTCTTGGCAGGTTTGAAGATGGAGGACTTCAATCGCTTTGTGGAGTTCGTGCTTGGAGAAAAGGTACATGGTATCAGAGTGCCTATTGATGGACAGCAGCAGCCACTGCGTCCACCCTTTGCCCTGGTGCTGCAATTTGAGCACCGTTTGCGGCGAGAAGCCTTCAAACTGGTCAACAAAGGGGAGAAGACATTGGCAGAGGCCTTGGAGGCCGTTACAAAGGATGCTGAGCTCAAGGAGTCATACTTTACCACCCCTTTGGCTCTGACCAACCACGACCCAAATCGACATGGTGGTCAGCGCTCCTTCAACAACACCTACGACAGCAAGAAGGGCAAGTCGAAGGGGTTTGGCAAAGTGCGAGGCAAATTTGACAAAGGAAAAGGAAAAGCATCAGGCAAGTCGAAAGGAAAACACGGGGACCACCAACTTGTCACCCACTCTCCGGACGGACGTGAAATATGCTTTGCCTTTAACAGCCAAGGCTGTCCGGGCCGGTGCGGCAGACTACACATCTGTCGTATCAAAGGCTGTTATGGTGAACACGCCGCCCGGGAACATGATCGTTGCAAAGATCTTCCAAAGGGCAGCAGCAAAACTGAGTGACAGCCTACAGCAGCACCCACTAGCAAGCCCACATTGCGGGTGCTGTACTTGTTTTGTGGGAAGCCTCGCAAGGCAGACGTCAAGCACTACCTCCAGGAGTTTGGCTTGGAGCACGAATTTTCTTTGCATGTTACGGAGGTCGATGTGGAACGACAGGCCTCAGATGATCTGTTAAACAGTCAACTTTGGGACAACATTTTTCAGGAATTAGAAGCTGGATTATGGGACGTGGTGGTTATGTCACCACCCTGCAACACCTTCAGCAGGGTCCGTTTCAACTGGAAAACCTCGCCTGGCCCACGGCCACTACGCAATTTTAACTGGCCTCGAGGGTTTCCTTGGCTTACAGGTTCAAATTTGCAGCTGGCACAAGATCACAACTATTTGGTGGACCAGACCATCGCCACTGCACACAAATGCTTTCAATGCAATGCAGATTTTCTGATCGAGCATCCCGAAGATTTAGGGGCATGCCATGGTGAATGGCCCGCTAGTATTTGGCAGTGGGAAACTATGCAACAGCTACAGCAAGCCACAAAAGCCACGACTTGGGCAGTTTTCCAGTGTCATTTTGACGCGCCATCGCCCAAGCGTTTCTTTCTACACTCAAGCCTTGCCAAGACCTACCACATGCCACGTGGCCAGTTTTCGACAAAGAACGACAATACTTGGGCCCCTTGCCTACGTTTTGTGGACACTCCACACATGCCAAGCGCCTTTTGGGCCAACTACCCAGCGGGAAGTGGGCCACCGAGGGTTCTGCTGCCTACCCTCCGGCGCTTTGCAAATACCTGGCCGAGCTCATCGCCAGCCGGGTGGGGAGCGCAAGGACCTCTTCACTCGGCCTACATGCTGGGCCCATTACAGAGGCTGAGCCGACAACTACAACCACTACAGTTGCAGCTGGATCAGCATCTACAGTCACCACAGATAGTCTGGACCAACCGGACGACTCAGACACCAACACTCGAGAAGGGCCAGAAGAGGCTCGCAATAGAGGAAAGCCTTTAGTAGTGGAATGGGGCGGACGATCCAAACCATTCGTTGATGGGTTTGGTCTTTGCTCTGCAAATCGCTGGCGCCCAGAGGATAGAGGGGCATACCTTAGCATGGAGGCACAACAGATGGGACGAAAGTTGAAAGAGCTCCTGCAGGAGTTTGTGGTGTCGCAGATCGGCGACCTAAGGAAGGAAGCTTTTCACTTGGCTTTGGGGAGGCTCCAGGGTTCACCGTTTTCAGAAAGTGCGTTGCAGAAACTTAGGGAGAGATGGGCCCAACTTTTGCCATCCCCCTCCAGCGCCATGGAGCTCACGGAGGGCCAACCTTTCTTCCTGCACCTTTTGGCACAAACGCTAGAAGTTATGGAGGACCCTGACTACCAGGTGCTGGTACAAGACAGAGAGTCGTTTGCAACGGGCGTGCCAGTTGGACTAGATGAACCGCTGCCTAGGGTTCCTGCTGTGTTTCCACCAAAGGAGAAACACCGCAAGCTGGACGATTCGGACTATATCCCCTTTTCAGAAAACTATAAGTCGGCGGAGCTGGTAGCAGAGGAGTTGGAGAACAAATTTAGAGAAGAAGAAAGGCTGGGGAGGATGTACCCGACCACGCTGGCGGCCTTGAAAGCAAAACACCCTGACCGGGAAGTGCTGGTGGCTTCCATGGGGGCCATACAGAAACCCAACGGTGACATCCGTCCCATACACGATGCCACCCACCATGTTCAGCTCAACAACAGGATAGTTTTCAGAGACCAATTACAATACCCTGTGCCGGAAGACGCGGCTGGTGTCATACGGGAGGTGACCGAGACCAGGGAGGCCAGGTTTTCCATTTCAGCTGATATCAAGTCGGCGCATAGACTGGTGAAATTGCGGAGCAGGGATCACCCTCTCATTTGCTGCAAGGCTTCTTCGACATCCGACACCATCTGGGTCAACAAGGTGGGAACCTTTGGCGTTTCAAGCGCCTCCTATTGGTGGACGCGGCTCATGGGAACAGTTGGAAGGCTGGTGGGCAATGCTATGGGGACTGAATGCAACTACCAGCTCATCTACGTAGATGATTTGCATGTTGTGGTTTTCGGGGAACGCAAGTTCCTGACCTTGTGGATGATGCTGGCAGCCTATGAGGCTTTGGGCACCCCTTTCCAGTATGCGAAGTTCGCTGGGGGGATAGAAGTAACGTTTGTGGGTTTTCAGCTGGACTATGGACGTTGCAAGATGGGAGTGACGGCCAAGCGAGGCCTTTGGTTGCTGAATTTCATAAAGGAGATGGAAGAAGCACGCTACACAGTGCACATGCGCCGCTTTGGGGAATTCCTTGGGAGACTCGCTTTCCTTGCCCGAGTCCTGGTCTGGCTGAAGGCGCACCTGGCACCCTTGTATAGCTGGGCAGCCGCTCTGGCCAAAGGAACGGTCGCCACGGCACCGCGCATGGTGGTCCTGGTTCTCAAATTCATTTCCAGGCAACTTGCAGACTGCAGCTTTATGTATTCATGCCATAGGCCCATCCGTTTGCTGGAAGAACAGTTTAGGACAGATGCGAAGTGTGCTCAAGGGGTTGTCGTTTTGGGCGGGCACCACCTGGCTACGGGCCGCTGGTTTTCACTTCGTTTGGAGCCCGAACAGGCGCCTTACCTGTTCAAGCCTGATGGAGAGAGCAGCTGGGCTTCAGCGCCAGCGGAGTTGCTGGCCACCACCGTGGCACTTGTTTTGTTCAACTATGGAGAAGGGAGAGAAAGAATGACCGTTCCAGTTTACTTGGCAGCAGGCACGGACAACCAGTCGAATGAGGCCCTTCTCCAGAAGGGAAGTTCTACTAAGTTTCCACTGGCTTTGATCAACATGCAGTTGACGCACATGCTCATGCGTTGGGGGATGCGGCTGGAGCTGCGATGGCGTCCCCGGGCCGAAAACGATCTAGCCGACAAGCTTACCAATGAGGACTTCAGCCAGGTGGAAACGAAACTGCGTTTGGAGTGCAAGTGGGAAGATTTCGATTTTAGCCTGCTGCGCGAGCTTTGGGAAGCGAGACATGAGTTCATGGACAAGGACTCGTTGAGGAAGTTTGCAAAACATGTTGGAAGTGCGAAGTTTGAGAAAACTCAGTGGTGAGGGTCAGTTTCAGTGTCAGGCCCCTCGCTACGGGGGGGGCGCAAAGTTTACTCAGAGCCTGACATGAGGCCAAAATATATATGCAGGTGAATATCACCACCAGCCTGAAGGATCAGTTCAGGGATTCAGTTCCAAATCCACGCGACAAAAAAGGGTGGCTGACTGATTCACCGCATTTCAATTTTCACTGAGCAACTGCAATTCACATGTCATGTCATTTCTGTTGGTGGTAGTTTTAGTTTTGCTGGTTTTGGTTTTAGGGTTTTGTTTATTTAGGGCTTTCCCCCTTTTAGGTTCTGTTGCGTAGGCCGCGTTCGCGTTTTCCGTTTCTTGGAAGTTTTGACTGGGCTCAAGGGATGGAGAACAGGCCTTCACGGTTCACCGTGGGGACTGTTTGAAGTCGCTTGGCCCTCTGGGGGGCTTGGGTGGGGATCTCGCCCCTCGGTCTCTAGATTCCTGCTTGGTCCCTCTGCTCTGCTCGCTGCCTCCTGCTGGCGTGTCCTCTCCTCCGCGTTGCTTTCTTCTGGGTTTGAGTTTAAAGGTGTAATAGGTTGAGCTTCCAGGTTCAGCGTTTAAAAAAAAAAGAGGGAGGAGAACACTTGTGTGAGTGTGAACCGTTTCAGTTGGTTGCTTCAGTCGCAAATCTGTTCACACGTTGTTCGGTTTCTGTTTACCTTTTGATTTCCCATTGTTGTAAAAAAACACTGAGGGAGATTCAGTCTGATGTCGTTCGAAGAGTTGTGCTGACCACTCCAATTTGTTACGTGTTGCTTGAAGGTTCAAGGGCTAGAGAAATTTTGAACACCCGCCCTCCCAAAACCCTGGGAATTGAGGTGATTTATATGCTCTCTACGAGTCCACGGGGCTTCATTGTTTATTCTGACCTTTGCCGACGACAACAGCATCGTCTTTCGGTATTTCATATTCTCAGTGCTTCTGCCCTCTCTTTCATTGCGGGCAGTGCGAGTTGTTTCTGGTGGCTCCTTTCATTGACAATGACACCGTTATTTCAAATGCTCCACCTTTATGCCACCCTGATCCTTTTACATCAGAAGGCTTGGACACTTCGACATTACCTGGATGAACGAGAAGACTATTTTGAAGAGACAGGGTCTTTCTATCACCCTGCTATTATGGCCCTGGCACGGACACACTTGGACTCACTGATTTCGTGGTGCCACCGCTCTCTGGTTTTCATTCATCGAGCTCTTATTTCCTCCTCTAAAGATTTGACTTGAGGGGGCGCAAAGTTTACTCAGAGCCTGACATGAGGCCAAAATATATATGCAGGTGAATATCACCACCAGCCTGAAGGATCAGTTCAGGGATTCAGTTCCAAATCCACGCGACAAAAAAGGGTGGCTGACTGATTCACCGCATTTCAATTTTCACTGAGCAACTGCAATTCACATGTCATGTCATTTCTGTTGGTGGTAGTTTTAGTTTTGCTGGTTTTGGTTTTAGGGTTTTGTTTATTTAGGGCTTTCCCCCTTTTAGGTTCTGTTGCGTAGGCCGCGTTCGGGTTTTCCGTTTCTTGGAAGTTTTGACTGGGCTCAAGGGATGGAGAACAGGGGGTCCAGAATTGGATCACATTTTCATTCCTTCTTTTAGGTCTTTGCTTGGGCCCCGTTTTGGGGTCCAGATTTGGACCCAAAAGTGGGGCCAGCCATCGGAAAATTTTGCTGCTGCCCGCAGATGTTTTGCAAGCAGATTTGCGACGCACTAGCATGATCGTAAGCGTTAACACATGCTTTTTCTCTCTGTGCGTCCCAATTTGTTTCTTGTACAGTCGAGGTCCCGTTATGGCCGCCATGTTTCTACTAGTTTTTTGGATCCTGTTTTCGGGGCCATGATGAAGCAGGCTTGTCGCCAAACACTAAAGTCTTTGGCTGCTGAATGTCTTGTTGGCGTTCGTTTGGGGCTGCTGAATTTCTTGACTCCTGTCTGCGTGGACTGATTGTTTTGGTTGCTTGCATTTGGTGCAGGTGGCTGTTTGTTTTGGACAGATGTCGTTGACACACTTCCTAGATCTGGGTTGGTGGGTTGGTGCCTAGAAAGTGTATTTTTTGCTGATGAACACAGCTACAGTTTTTATCCCGCACCCGCTGTCAATTTGGGAATAGACCGAGAGGGGACAGCGAAAAGCCAAGACGGTCAACAAAAAGGAACATTGGCCCATGTAAAGCGTCTCTGCTGGCTGGCGAAGCGCATATCTGGCTGGGGGATCTGCGTTTCGCCCTTTGTGGTTTGTGTTTGTGGTTTTTTGTGCTGTTGATTTGCCATCCTACATGACCACAGGTGTCCATGTAGATGTTATTTTAAACTGCTTCTTCTCATGTAAGGACCAAGCCTCAGAGCGTGATCGGCCGTACCGGAGGAAAAAATCCTCAAGGCTGCACTTCAATACGCCGTGGTTTATTGGCGTCCCAACGCCTGATGTAGTGTTGCCAGCTCAGTTGTCGCAGTGGGGAGTTCAAGGAGCTGCAACAATACGGCAGCGGTCAAACCTTTTTGTTCTTGAGAAAAAACTGGAGCCACTACACCTGGAAGCATATCCGGAACCATGGCCAAAAATTTTCTCTGCAAAATCGGATGTCCATTCCGATTTGTGAACTTTCTCCATTTGACTTGACGAAAAAGGGCCGCATCGAATTGACACTCATTGGATGTCGCAGTTGTCCTTGTTTGCATTTCCAATTTTTCGTGGTGCAATTTTCATTGAATTTTTCCGTGAACCGTTTTTCGACGGTCAGAATATATGTCAGTACGACGTATCGCGTGCGCTTGGTTATATATCCCTTCTCCTCGCGTATTGCGTTTTTAATCTACACTTTTCTGTCTCCCTGTCATGCCTTTATCCTGCCTCGTTTTTTTGGCAGAAACAACAAACAGTTACGTTTTTAACCTGTTTGTTCCTGTCATTGTCAAACACTCGACAAACGTCACAAACAAACATGATTTGTTTTCTTGGCAGTTTGAGATTAATTTTAAATCTCGCCTTTCGATCAAGTGGGCCAAAATACCCACTCAAAAGCACAGGGAATCCTTTCCAGTTTTGTTTGCCCACCTAAAACCTGGGAAACCCACGTTTTCTCCCGCCCGGGGAGTTTAAGGAGCTGCAACTATATGGCAGCGGTCAAACCTTTTTGTTCTTGAGAAAAAACTAGAGCCACTACACCTGGAAGCATATCCAGAACCATGGCCAAAAATTTTCTCTGCAAAATCGGATGTCCATTCCGATTTGTGAACTTTCCCCATTTGACTCGAGCAGTTGTTCTGGTGACGGAAAAGGGCCGCATTGACACTCATTGGATGTCGCAGTTGTCCTTGTTTGCATTTCCAATTTTTCGTGGTGCAATTTTCATTGAATTTTTCCGTGAACCGTTTTTCGACGGTCAGAATATATGTCAGTACGACGTATCGCGTGCGCTTGGTTATATATCCCTTCTCCTCGCGTATTGCGTTTTTAATCTACACTTTTCTGTGTCCCTTTTCTCAAACCCTTTGTTGTTGGCAGTTCCACTGTCCATTGGCCCCCAAAAATAATATCTAAGAGGCACATATGTTTCAATGTGCTTATTTATTCCTGAATTGTGTGTACTTACATTTATGGTCCTTTACCTTGTGACTCTGATGTATTCACTTAGCTGCATTCAATAAGAACAACATTTTTCACAAGGAGACTCTTAAACTATATATATATATATACCAGTAGTACCGCACAAGGCGGTGGCGGAAGTTTCAAAAATAGGAAACCTATAGGAGAGGTTGGTTGTTGTGAATCAGGGAAGGCAGAGCGAAGCCACTCATGGATCGAAAGGTGATTGATCTCTCTCACTATTCTCTCTTTCTCTGACTATCTACCTACCTACCTACCTATC